>JBANCZ010000099.1:0-59747 GCA_037040025.1 Sphaerogastrella javana | reverse complement strand
CGTATGCTGTGCTCTTGTCACGTAATAAATGCGGCGTTGCCACATGGGCAAAATGAGGGCAGGGTTGCATCGAGCAAATGGCGGGTAGTTCAAATTGGCGGAATTATTAAATAAAGAAAAACGTAAATCAATGCTTCTGTAAGAATATGAATTTCTTAAATTCATTTAATTAAAAAGCATAGAAAATTTTACTCTCAATGTAAATAATTAAATAAAATACTTATATAAATAAAATAAAAAATAAGAAAAATGTATAATATTCTCTGAATGTACCTGCCGTAATATTCTAAACAATTTGAGGTTTGCTTAGCAAATATGTATGTAATATTATTAAAAATTAGAAAATAAAAAAAACCCAATCACCAGAAATTTGTAAATGTGATGAAAAACCATTTACGTGCCAAAGACTACGTGCCCAAAATCACACAAGTTTCCTAATTACGCGATACCAATGAATATTTAAAATCCTGGCAACGTAAATAGCTGCGGTTTTCATCAGAATACACTGGAACTCACACTCAGCGCCGCCTAACAAACAACAAACAATTGATTCATATTAGCCAAATACCAAAATTTTATTAGCCATGTCCAAATTTTGCCCATTGACGCGGCCCGCATTATCGAACATAGTATTGTTGCGTCAGTCTTTTTCTCTCATATTCTCTATGTCTGCCAAGTCCAAAGCTCAAATGAGTCACATGATAGTACAAATTTAGAAACGTATGACAAAAATGCGCTTAGAAATCAATAAAACTGTCGAAATATAAGGAAAACAAATGTGCCTATGCAACATGATTCAAGACAAACCGGTTATTCCCCAAGCACAAATTCAATAGAAATGTTCTTGTCTCTACATCCATGAGCAACAACAACAACAACAACAATATATATAGTAAAGTAAGGAAAATATCGATTTCATCTGTTGCTCTGTGCGGCACTTGTCTTCCCTATGAAGGGCTGCAGACAGGCCCGGGGGATTGGGGCAGAAATCCAAGCTGTGCCGTTTGGCCACAGGTGAAGGTGAAGTTGTAGATTTCAGCGATCAGTTGACAGTTTTTTTTTCCTACATGCACCACATGCAACACTATGCACTAAAAACACATCAACAAAAAAAAAAGAGCTGGTCGAAATAGAGCTCTATGAATGGCCTGGCATTGTTTTAATCTCCAAAGCCCTCCCAGGCGCCGCTTCCAACAGCCAAGAGGCAAGAGCCATGAGCCAACAGTTTGGCTTGGTTTCATTTTCTGACCAGTTATGAGAGCTCGTAAATTATTGTTTTTCTGTTATTATTGTGTATATCTAAAGTTGATGCTAAGGATTGTGTTTCCTTGGCGCATTTCCTGCGAAAGTTGTAAAATTCGAATATTGACCCGAAACCAAAACGCCAGTCGCCAACTTGGTAAATTCAATTCGTAAGCCATTAAGCCATATAAATATCCGTTGGCACATAAAAAATCTTTGTTGACGCCTTCGCTGCACAGAGCGGACTCCCATGAGAGAAATACAAAAACAAATTCAAAGAGAGAGACAGAGAGAGAGAGAGAGAGAGAGATAGGGAAAGAGAGGCAGTAAGAGCAATTGAGCAAAGGGCTATGCTCTAAATATCCTGCGGCTGTAATACAGACATTCATAAGCGTTCAATTCGTTTACTTTTTTGGTAGTAATAAAGTCGTTTCAATTAGCTTTTGACGTAGTAGCCGCTACGTTTAACATTTACTGCAAATACTCAAAAATAAAGAAAAGATTCAAAAAAATTACTCACAAATGCTGCAGTGACGTGTGCTCGACTAAAACCTTGGATTCATCATTGTAAGCTTTGCACTAACATATCAAGTAAAATCATTGAAAATGTATGCAGAATGTCATGAGGTAAAAAATCCCTATAATCAGAATAATTTTTCACAGATAATTAGGGTATTTTTTGGCATAATTAAATAAACAAATAAAAAAAGAATTAATAACATAATAATTACTCATTTCACACATAATGTATATACCCCTATTTGTATAGTTTAAAATGCATCCAAGGTTTATACCTTATTTTTGTTAGGTTGCACTTAAACTTAGCGCCAGCCTTGAGGGCGAATCCCAGTGAATTCTCTTATATTTTGGTATTAATATTCTTGGTTAATTTATGCTTTATTCCAAGAGTTAATTAGTTGAAAATTTTAAGAGCTACAGCGCCGCATCAGAGACTCAGTCAACTATTAGGTAATATTGATGCGATTAACGCATCATCTAACGGTAAGCGTGATATATGATCTGGGTAGCATAAGCATGCATAAGCATTACTGACATGCGGCCCCCCTCTTTACCCTCTTCCCTACTGCACGATCTGTCTATCTTACAGCTTTAATAAAGATTATTGAGATATGTCAACGTTGTGTGTATTCTTATGAAATCCCCATGAAATCTCCCTGAAATCTCTCTCTTTCTCTTTCCTCTATCTTGCTTGCCCGCTCTCTCTCTCTCTCTCTTCCTCTGTTTTGTTTCTCTCTTTTTCTGACTTTGAGCATTTCTGTGCATTTATTGATCGAATTTTTTTGATAAAACACTTGGAATCACCAAAAACAAAACGGAGAAAAAATTTCAATGTCAATGCTCAATCAGTTAAAGAGCATTTTGTGTCAAGTGATTTGGGCTGCAGTGGGGAGTGGTAAATGTATTTGTGAATGTGGGGATTGGGGAGTGGAGAGTGGGCATGGAGCACTGGGAAATCCGTTTGCCACCACCTGTTGAGCAAGTTCAAACGAACTCATTGAGTTGTAATTAAATGAAGTAGGACCACACACGGTAATTTATTTAAAGTCAAGTCAAGGCGTTGGCCCTGTCATACACACACACTCACCCAAACACACGCACACACACACACACACACACACACACTCGTAAATCTTAACGGCATATGCGGGACTGTAGAAGGAAAAGGTGCTATGGGGGCATAGAGGGTGTCAGCCAGGTGATGCATCATTCCCACAAAAGAAATGAAGGAAAAGGGTGCCAAGTCAAGCTGTATACATAGTTAAGGACGAGTGTGAAAGTAGCTGATGAGAATTGTGTAGGCAGAGTGGTGAGCGGAGAGTGGGTTGTGGGTTAAAGGGAGTAGTGTATGAGTAGAGTGTACGGGTAGCCGGTTTATAGGCTTGTTCAACAAGTTGCCAGCCGTTCGGCATCTAACATCAGGCTTGATTTATGCCTGGGCCACCGATGCCAACAATAGTCCGGTTGTCGCTCCAATTACATCACTCAAACTACAGTTAAAAGACTGAGAGAAAGAGAAAGAGAAAGAGAGAGCGGGAGAAAGAGAGAGAGCGAGAGGTGATATGAAGCTGCAGCGTGGCCCAAAACATCTGCAACGTCGCTTGGCTGTCACATTAGGCTACACTAATCAGACGCTAAGCCAAGTTTATCGCACAACAAGATCTCCAGAAGGATTACAGTCTAGACTGCAGACTATCCACACTCTATCTCTCTCACTTTCTTCCTTTCTCTCTCTCTCTCCCTATCTCTCTTGAGATCGTTCTTAACGGTTCCATCTGGCCGGTTTCTACTACTTTGCTGCTTTACGACTGGCGCTAGACACCCCAAGAGTTACAAGAAGAAGCAACAGCCGAAGAATTTCTCAATGCAACTCTTTTGTCTCTTTCAGCGTTTGATTAAGTTTTGATATCAAAAGCGTAACCCGAGCCCCCGATAAGACTTTCGGCCTCTAAACAGCCAACAGGCTTCATCCAGAGTTCTTATTCTACTTCTACTCGTCTTGTCGTCTTGCCTTGCTGCATTTTTTTCTTCTTTTTTTTTACTAATTTTATTAATTGTTATTGCCGCAAAGTTCCATAAATTACTGCACTATCTTGTGTTAGACGCTTCCACTGATTTGGTTAATAGCCGCGATATTGATATCGATATCGTGTTGCAAGCCACAATAAAAATTGCTCACATTAAAAACCGAAGCTTGAACAAAGCTGGAATGCCACATGCAACATTAGCCACAACAGACAAATAGACAGACAGATAGACAGGAAGATAGACAGGTGCAGCCCAAGAATAAATAGAATTCAAATACAAGAAGCTGCAACGCCTAGAAATGTTTAGAATTTATTAAATATTATTGAAATATTTATGAAATTTCATTTATATATTCACATGTATTACAAAACTACAAATTATTCTTGGAATTGTTAGTCGTATACAAATTGAAAATTTATGACAAAAAATTTTGGGAATTTTAAAAGCAAGCGAAAAATATTTTTTTTATGGATTTTCAGCTATTTATATATAGTATTTGATTAATGCGTGTTTACAAAATTGATTTTTTTGAAATATTTATTATAGTTTTCAAATACTTTTAAAAATACGTTCTGGCAATAATCTGATGAATCAGAACAAGTTATACCATTAAATCTGAATGGTACAAATATTTAGAAATAATCCCTTACGATAAATAATTATCTTGAATATATAAATATTATACAATTTATTGTTATATGTGCGTTTAATCTAATTTTGAATATTTAAGCTTTTATATTCAACTCTAGTTCAAGGTCTCTCAATTTGCACACCGAAGACGCCCTTCACTTGCCCATCAATTGCTCAACACTTTGGAGATCCAGACTTATGGGATCCCATTAAGACGAAGCCTTTTCAAATTTATTAAATTGTCATCGATGTCTGCTAAATTAAAATGTCAACTGGCAACGAGTTAATAAAAAATCAAATCGACAAAAAGAAATCAAATCGAAAACAAGAGAAAAAACGAACAGAATCAAGAAATAAAAGTGTCATAAAATTGTGTGACAGATTTCTTTGATTCATATGGCTAATAAATTAGTCGGGCTTATTTTTTTTTGTTTGTTTTTGGGCGTGCCGCAGCCCCAAATGAAATCAATGCCAATGCGGAATGCATAAATATTTTGGCAAATTAAATAAGATTCATTTAGCTGTCGTCATGTGGGAATGCAGGCACTGCCATCGATACAATACGGTTCCCTTCCATACGATGCGTTCCATTTCTGCATTGCATGTGTCGAACGCATAATTTTGTATTTTTCAGCGATGATGATGATGACATTCATGGCATCATAAGA
Organism: Sphaerogastrella javana; assembly: GCA_037040025.1. Lineage (NCBI taxonomy): Eukaryota > Metazoa > Arthropoda > Insecta > Diptera > Drosophilidae > Sphaerogastrella > Sphaerogastrella javana. The sequence continues at coordinate 54,660 of JBANCZ010000099.1, read as the reverse complement.
GCGCCGCATCATCAGGAAATCAGTGTAATTTAGTACAAGTATTTATGAGTCGTAACCTTACTAACTAACAAGTGCTTATGTTAGTCATCCTGGGGATAGCTGAGACTGCTAATGAATAGTAGAGAGTGACATCTTTGCTGAGTAATGAGACTTAATGAATGGAATCTTTACATACTCAAAGTTAGAAATGGCACTTGTTACATATTTACATACAATATCCATACATCAATCGACCGCATTTTGTCATTTTGGGTCAAAATCAAATCAAACTTGGCATTGGCAACAGTTCCATCTGAAAGCTCATAAATCCTCTGGCACCTGTTGCGATCAAATACCATATAATTTGAATGCCAGCTCGTAAATATTCAGTGAAGCAGCCGCATTGAGGAAAAATTCGCAAAAAGAGCAAAGAAATGGAAAAACTATGGCAACATGCAAAGGAAAAGCGTCGTGTTAACTTTTGTTAATGCCACAGAGACTACTGCTCTGACTAGCAACTGGCTGAACCACTTCCACATCCACTTCGACTGCGACTACGACTCCGACTACGACTACAACTGAGGTGATTCCATCGATCAGCATGGCAAATATGCTGGCAACGCGTAACTATTTTATGCACAGTTTATGGACTGTAAAACGCCCAGGGGCGTGACAAATCCACTAAATTAGAATTAGGCCTGTGACTTGGCTGCGAAAAAAAAAACAAGTTGGTTTATTGCAAGAGATTATACAAGATCTAGTTACAAATAGAGAGAAAGAAAGCAAACAGAAAATAAACACAAAACGTATATATAAATACAAGATCTCGAATATTTTAAAGATTTCGCAATTTTCATTCTGACTCGGTAACGATGGTAAATTGTGATTCGGACATCGTTGGAGTTATAGTACCGTCATCAATTTCCATAAGATGATTCACGAGCATTTCGTTCAATTTTTCGGATATGTCTTCCAAATTTAACACATCCATTGCGGCAGAATTGTAAATATATTTTGGATTGGAACTCGCAGGTGTTAGCGCTGTGTGGAGTATGTGAGAGATCTGTAAGAGGGAGTAAAATAACCATGATATAAGCAGTATCTAGGGTAAATGTTACTATCGTCATATAATTGATATTATTTGCATGAGTGCAATAAATTTTGTAGTTGCTATGAGGGGAATTTGTCAAACACAGCAAATTCGAACTGCATATATACTCAAAAACTGTATAGATGTGCAAATTATTACTTATAATCACTCGATAAATATGAACCTTGATCATGAAAGAATACGATAAATATTGTGATGACTTCAACCGTAATAGAAATATATTGAACTACATTTACGCATGAAATGTAGAATGAATTAAGTAGGCCTGTCAACTTATATCATATCATACCAAATAAAATATTATTAACAATTTCTGCATGTACGTCAAGCGGGTTTCATTCGGGAGACAATCGATTTCAGATCGATAATTACATATTCGACGGTCAAATACATAGTGCATAAAGTTACTCCAATGAATTGATATAATATGCTTCGTATTTGTTAATACTGAACGTTGTCTGAATCGAAGACGATTTACATTCATTTGGCTGCTGTGCAATGATGATATATTTTCTCTGTTTTCATCGCACTGCAACCAAATATGTAAGAGCGGCACCATGCACATGTTACACATAGATTTTGCGTACTGACTGATTGAATTTCTAGGATCCTGAACGGTTGGGAAACGTCGGCAATTGCGGCTTCCCTTGGCAAGCGTGAAGACGCTACGTTTATTAATACGGCTACAGTGAAAATAAGAGCTTTTATTATAAATTATTAATAAACTTTTGGTTATTTACCATCTTTGAATGTACAAGTGAAGACGCATTTGCTGATTAAGTAAAGCTTGCATAAGAGACATGGTAATTTGCTTGTAAAATAAAATCAAATAAATTCAATTATTACGACGACACAAAATTTTGTTTAACTAACATATTAATTTTGTTCTATAATTTTCTTTAACTTACAAGCCTGTTAGATAATCCATACTTCAATGTATTTCCATCGAATTCTTACAGATTTTGAGCATATCTTCTGTAGATCTTTGGCAGATATTCGGTAGATCCTCAGCTAACCTTCATAATTACTCACCGAATCTTCCTGTAATTATCATAATATTTTTTCATAGAATTATTTATTTAATGCAGCATTAAATACCATGCCTGTTCTGTTTATTTTCTTCACTTGTCAAATAGTCTGAGATGCAATTAATATTCTATGGAAATACATTACAGTTGAAGACAAGTTAATTTATTGATCTGATTGCATTTTAATTAGCAATCGCGAACGCATTTGAAAATATTTACAAATCAATTATTATCATTAGCGACTACTGCAATCACTTCCAGCATAATCGATCACCCAGTTGGTACTGAAGCATTCCAATGCCAAGCGACGTCGACGGATCAGCAGTGCAACCAATCAATAGTCCAACAGGCCAACAGATTAATAGATCAAACTGAGTTCGTATTTGCAATTTGCATATAAGCATTAGAACATAAATAATATGGGAATAATATTTACACCAAGAGTGCCGGAAATTTTTAATTTATTTATGTTTAATTATAAGTGTTTATTGAAATGCGTCGTTTTTTGTAGTTTTATTTTGTTTAGACGGAAGACTTAATAGTCTTGTTTTTGTCGTCCTCGGTGTGAATAAATCAATGAATTAATAATATAATTATTTAAGGCATTTATGGATATTGCAGCTATTATTTTAATGATGTGCCAATGTATGACCATTTAGAATAAATTGTATTGAGTTTAATGATTTAGTAACAGACTATTTGTTTATCCATTTGTTAATTTGTTCACATAAATGACGCCCATGAAATTTATACATCATGCAAACATACTCGATTTATATAATCGAACTCATAAACTTAAGTAACAGAGTTAACATCAACTTAAACAATTAAGACCCCAAACAATCTCATTTAACCTCTCAACATTCGTTGACCGCCATGGGTTAAAGCCTAGTATTATCTCTATTGATACATGTATCTATTACTTGTTTTCAGATTATCATATTAATCAGTCAATTGACTATAGTCAAGAGATAGCTGTAGCAATCGATATGTGACAACACTTGCACTACAACCCATAATAATTGATTCAATTTGGTTCCAAGTGTCTGCGTCTGTGTCTTGGTCTAGTTTTTAGACCCTGGTTTAGCATACACAAAAGGGTCTATTAAATTTGTGCAAAGTCAATTTGTGTGCAACAGACAGAAGGAGACATTTCTTGAAGACTCGAAGCCACATCGTCTTTAAGAACACTCAGATTTTGGTAATTATAAAAGCTACTGTATACGTATTTGGAAGGTCCTTTCTATCTTGATTTTTGCTCTATCATAAAGTCCAAACTTTAACTGAAATATACATATATGAAATATCTTAGTTTATTGTAGGGCTGATAGTTTCAGACTATAATGCAAACAAGAGCAAGAGGGCAAGCACAAACTGTTGTAGTTTAAACCATCTCCATTTCTGCCGATTATCGCAGGGTCCATACAACCGGGCCCTGTCCCTACTGTTGGATGTATCTTTTAATGTTCTTTGTGGCCAATTGCTGACAGCGAGCATTTATACATTTATTAACATAAATTATACAAAACAGTCGTCACTGATGAAAAATTAATGTAACGATTAATTTATTGTGGCGAAATTGTCGAACTAAATCTATAATTGCCTCCATGCGCATTTGATTGGAAAACAGACGCTGAGCTAAATTTATCAATTGATATAGCGTATTAACAATTTACAAAAGGATAGGCATATAAACGGCATGGTGACTTATGCTAAAAAATTATTCCTGATGATCGCTAATCTAAGCTAAGTCTTAAAAATACGGGTTTCATTTCTTAAGTTGTTTTATTTCGAATTATTTTGAACAACCTTTAGACATTTCTATGCCACCCTTTAAGCAACAACTATGCCTTTAGGGTATGTGCAGTTGTCAATGTTTAAACTCTTGTCATTTTGTAGTCGAACACTTAACAAACAACTGAGTATCATGACAATCTACATGACAATACACACTGTAATTTAATCTGGAACAATCACCATATCTATGCGATCTGGATTCCAATGGACAGTTGCACCGTGCAACTGTAGAAGCAGATATGGTAAGCTTAAAGCCGGTAAACGCATGCAACCTTGAACGTAATGGAAACGCGTTTAAAAACGCTTGGGAAACGCGCGGTAGCTAAAAATATACAAGGTGTAAAATAGGCAGTCACGTTTGTCAGGATCAGCCAGCGAAGCGTTTAATAATGTGACATGGCTTAAACTAGGGTCCGTTTAAGCAGTTGGAGCTGCAAGAGCAGCAGCAGCTGTTCATTTAGTGAACACCTTAGCAGGAGGATCGGTTGAAAATTAATACGGATACCCTTTTTGTCACAGTCGTGGACATCTATATGGATTGCCACATGCTTTTGGCTACGCTTTAATTAATCAGACAGTCAAACATCTTGCAGTTAGACGGAAAAAGGGTCAAAGGTCGCCTTGCGGTGTCGTATACTATGTGGCTGTTGAGGCGAGCACATTTAAATGAAAACACTCAAAATGTTGCACGAGGGTTAATTAAGTCATTAGCTCTAAAATGTCCTGCTGCTCGCTCGACTTAATTAATCATTTTAATTGTCTTCTCTGCTACCCTCCACCCGCCCTTCGCATACCAGTGCTAAGGATACAATGCGACGGTGTGTGCAACAGTCCCAAGTTGTAGTTTAGATAGAAATGTATCCCAAAAAAAAAGAAAACTGCGGGAGAGCACACAGTGAGTCGGTTTCGTTATTTATAGGTCAGTGAGGGGTAAGCAGAAAAGCAAGGCTTCGGTTTTTGGGTCTTTGGTCTTGGAATTTGGCATGTGCTGCCTCTAAATAGTTGGGCTGCTAAGCGTTTTTACGATTAGGTCCATTGGAAAGGGCTGCACTTAGTAGCACAATTTCGTATGGAATGTGTTTGGGCTGATTCAGAGTGGAATCAGAGTGTACTAATTGAAAATAAACATCAAGGCAAAGGGTGGCTATAGCTCTATGCTATTGCTGTGGATTCAGCTTAGGAAATTGCTCTATTTATAAATAGATCGCTTAAAATCAATAAGGAACGACCGCCTACTTTTGTATGATTTATAATAATTATATTTTATATATTTATATATTTAAAACATTAAGTTCATAAATGCAGTGTTTCGTATTTCATAAAAGGATATTAAGCTAACTTATGAATATTTTATTTTTATTTGTTACAGACATATATGAATACATATGTATTCATTCAATATTCTCATTGTTTTGAATGTACTAAAATTATGATTAAATAATTTGCATATTGCATATGTCATAGTTTGTCTGTTCCGCCCATTGAAAGTCTGTTATTTCATCTACGCAGGCTATGGTAGGTTTTTTCAATTTGTTCCCAATGAATAACTGAATAAATATTGTTTAATATCCGAAATGAGCTAATCTCTGACGTCCGATTTGCAGTGTTATAATGAATTTCTTATTCATCGTAACAGTAAAATATCCGCATAGTTCTTATCGCCTATGACGTAGAGAACGTATACCCCATTCACCATTTGCCGACGCAGTTCAATGTACACCAAAGTTTTTTTTTCATGTGATTTCTAAAGGCTTACCTTAAAGAACAAAAATAATAAAAGTAAAATATAACAAAAATAGATAAGATACAAGTTTGAGTTGGCGGAATCGAGGCGATTTCTCATAAATGAGCATTCAATTATGTTTGGCAGCTCCGGTATCACGGTTTGTTTTTTGTTAAATTAGACTGCATTGTGCGATTGCCAAAAATAAACCGATATGTGAATTTATTCATTTTGCAGATCGAACGTCGAAATATACAGCAGATTCCTTATCAGAATACCATATTTGCAATTACTGTCTAACTTGTTTTGTGTTAACTAATCTGTGCTATCGATAGTAATTGTAACTAGATTACTCTTTGCATATTCATAGTGTCCCTAAATGAGTGCTTGAATATTGAAGTGTTTTAGTGTTTGAGTGAGTCATTAAAGCGGTTTCTGTTCGTTCGTGTTTCTGTTATTGCTTCGTGTCAGCTGCACTTTGGGCAAATGTTAATTGGCATTTGTGCAGTCGTTGTGAAATCGGAAACAACCTGAAAGCTTGTCTACGCGCAAAAAGGCACAAACGCCACACTCTACTGAACAGCACTCACTTTAGCGTCAAAAACGCTCTATAAAAACGCGCGCGAGTCGCTAGCAAAACGCAATCTACTCGCGCTGCTTGTGATAATAGCGTAATCGATTCGCTCTTTGTGAAATTCATACGAATGTGTATCAAATAGGGTCCTACAGTTTATTTCTATTTAATTTTTTTAAAGTTCATGTAAACACAACTATAGTTGAAATATATTTTTAAAATATTATAATATTTAAGGTATCTGAAATGGTAAATATAAAATAATATATATAATTATAAACATGTGAAATATAAAATAAAACTCTTGTTTTTATTGGGGATATTATTTAAATATCGTAAAAATTAATACAAATTTATTTAGTGAAATCACTTTAAAAACAACGAATTTATTGCAACAGTTACAAAATTTATGTTTCATATTTTGCTGAGTAACAAATTCTAAATCTAAAATTGATAATCCGATTAATTTGTAAATTTGCCAATAAATAATTGTATATTTTTTTATTGTAATCAATAAAGTAAAATCTTTGAAAATTGCAATAAATTAATTTTACAATTTATAAATACAAGCTTAGACAGATTTTAATTACTTGGCTAAATGCTAAAGCAAACTAAACAAGTTTCAAGCTTTAATGAGTTCATTAACTGTAAATTTTTAAAAATCAATCAATCGATTGATGGAATTAAATTTATTACTTTAATTCTAACAAATTAATACTTTAATAGAATTACAAGAATAAATTTTTAAAATAATAGCAATTAAAGTAAATTACCTTAAAACAATATTTATTGGAAATTAGGCATTTCATCAGCAGACCAGAGCAAAGTTTAAAAAAGAATTTTTTGATTTGAGTACTTTTAGTCAACCGAATTTGACTAAATAATACATTTTTATCAGTTAATATTACTATTTATTGTTTTAAGCTTAGGAAATGGTTGTATTTATCAATTGAATTTTGCACTTATCGGTAGCGCTGCAAAAGTTATGAGACTCACAAATGCAGCATGACCGTTACAGCCTGTTAGCACGCCGCAGTCTGAGGCCAAGTCAGCATCTGCAGTCGCAAACCCTAACTGAAACCGAAAATCCAAAACCGAATATCTGAAACCTTCCCCCTCCCCCTCCAAAAAAAAAAAAAGAATGAAAACGAAAAACCGAAAACCGAAAACCAAAATTGAAATCGAATCAAATCGCATCGAACCGGGTACGAAGCTAAACACGAAACGCAGCAGCAGAGCAAAGCGAACCGGCACGAACACGGCGACCCGAGCCGAGCAGAGCAGCAAAGCAGCAGAGCAGCAGAACGCGTACATTTTGAATGAAATGTTGTTCATTTTAGTCACTCGCTGGCAAACGATTTGACAACACACGCTGAGCGGAGAGTCCGCGTACTCGCACTCGCTCCCAAATACACACACAGACACACACGCACTCGCACTCGCACTCGCACTCAAACATACGCACACACACTCACTCTGTTACGGACAGACACAGACAGCGCCCTCGTCAGCTGAAAACAACAAATTTTCATCATTTTCGAAATTATTCCAAGTGTTTTTCTGCAATCCAAAAAAAAAAAAAAAAATCAAAATTGGAAAATAGTTAAATCGAAAAGGAATTCAAAGGAAAAGTGTCTCAAAAAACAGGACGGCGTTTCGTGTGGATCGTGGCATGTAATCGAGTTATCTCCGTTGTTCCAGTTCTGATATTGAAGTTCAAATACTAAATATCTGCATAACTTATATATCTACGTATATATCGCCGGTTCGTTCGGTCTTTGCGTCCAAGTTTCGAAATCATTTTGCATTCGAGTTTTCGGTTTAACGCGTTCAAAGCCAAAGTTTGTTGAAATTTAAAAATTCAAAAAGAGAAACCACAAAATTTGTCAAAACCACAATATAAATTATCTAAGAAATTATACAAGTTGAAAATAATTGAAGTGTAACGCCAAGTTATTGAATTATTTGTACGAAACATACAAAGGCCACTGATGAGGATGTTTGGCAACATCCGAAATAGCACTATCTGGCCAGCCACAAGATTTTTGAGAACTTAACAAGATCTTTTATACAATAAAATATCTTTATTAAAAGCCAAAAATCTTACAAGCTGTGCCTGCATAGTAGATTTCGAATCAAATTTCTATGCACTGAAACAAATTAAAAGAAAAGTCTACCGCACGAATACATAGAATAAAAAGTGATTAAATTTTTGTGCTCAAGTGAATATTCGATTTGTTGCTGTTTAAATATCCTTAAAAGTGTAACGAGTTTAAAGACATAGCAGCAATTATTTCAAAACGAGGTGCGTACATATTTCAATTTTCAATTTTTCCGACTGAAAGAGAAAACTGTTACATAAGTTTGCGCTTTTACTCAAATTGCTTGTGCACATAAAAAAATAATTTCGCTTGTCACAGGCGAAATTGATCTTGCAATTTTGGCTTAGGTTTTATGACTGTAATTAGTGCAGAATGACAAAAGGAAATTGCTTTAGATTAAGTTAAGTGCCGTAAAATGCAAGTTAAATATACATAAAAAAAAAATTATATCTAAATGTTTTTTTCTTTTAATGTGTGCCATAAAAATGTTCCTCTTCTTTCATTTTAAACAAATTCGAGTATTACTTGGCAAACAGCCGAATCATAAAACCCAAACAATATTATACTAATTTCAATAATTTTTTTTTTTAAATTTTTATCTAAAACGTATTCATCTGTGTTCCGTTATTATTTCATCAATCTTGTGCCAACAAACATCATCAAAAGTCATTGGCTTTTAGTGTATCAAATGAATAAACTCTCGCTGCCGCTAAACAAATATTTTATGTGTATAGAAATTTTGCAAAAGCAAAGCAAGACAAAAAAAAAAAAAAATTCACTAAATCATATAGATTCAATTAGCTTAGTGCTAATTCATATCTATTTGATTAGATTTACGCACTTGCAAAATCGCAAAATGGCACAAAAACAAGGAAATATAGTGAATGAGGGAACGTATGCGGCTTAAGCTTAATACTGATACCCCACATTTTGCACTTGTTTTTAATTACGGTTAATTAATACCCTAGCCAATTGAAGGTATTACAGAATTGTTATGGAATGTGTATAACAAAGAACGAAAGTTATGTAGTGTCTTAAAAATAATGTCAATACTTTGTTCAATATATTCTTTAAGTTTGAATATTTGAAATATTTTGATGAGTTTATCAGGAATTGATAATCAAACTTTTAATACAAAGCGATCAAATAATGTAAAAAATAACCGTATTAAAGAGCCTCTATACTTATAAGATTATGAATATTTAATTATTACGTTAAACTTGATAAAATGTCAATTAAAATTAAAAATACTAGAATAAATTACATCTCGACAGAGTTAGCTCAAACAAAGAGTATTTCAATTTCCAAGTGTGACAGTTTGCTTTTATATGGGGCGTAATATTTAGCCTAAATAGCTAAACAGTTTGTCTAGTCCCATAAATTTTCATAAAATTTTTAAGCATATAGCAAATATTATAAATAATATTTTTTTTTTTTTTTTGTTATTTGCCTTTTATTTTCTTTGCTAAATTTTGCGCAAAAAATTCGCGACATGAGAGTGAAATTTATATAAATTAAACTTAATGTTGCTTAGCTCTCACTCACTTATTTATAGTTCTTTGCTTTCTTTGCTTCGTTTTGTGCGAAAAGAAAAGCATTTCACAGCCCAACCCATAGTGTATCTGTATCTGTATCTGTATGTGAGTGAGTCGTACGTATCTGAACGCTGAATGCCGGCTGTGTAAGCATTTTCTAATCTATATTTTGCTTTTTTTTCTATTGAAAAGAAAACCTTTGCATTTCCTTTTGCTCTTTTTGTTGTCACTTGGCGCCCTAGAAAAAAAAATGCCGGCTGCTGTTATCTAATAGGGTAATAGCAGGGCATGCAGTTATCTAAGCCTATGCTTGATATTTGTATTTCTAGCTGTATCTGTATTTGTATCTTTAGGTGTATTTGCATTTGTATCTGTTGTGAATTTGCGGCATTGTTACGTCAAGTTGTCTCTACGTCTGTGTGTGTGCGTTGGGTTCAACAACTGCTAATCACATGACGCGTTGACTAGAAACAGCTCAGAGATCACTTAGCCATAAGATCCTACCGATATATATCACATTACGATTGCAAAATGATCATGAAATTCTTGAGCAAAATTAATCAAATCGTTTAAACATAAATATTGCAGATGCTGAGAAAAGAAAGAATTTCACTTTCAAACAAGGTATCCCAATGCTAAACTATATTGTACTCACACGCAATCAGAATAGAAATACCAAAACTACGTACAATTATTCAATGGCATCTTACGTCAACGGTTCAAAAGTTCAGGCTATAAAATATATAGCATTTAGTGAATTGTATTAGACTTTCGTCTTTTCGCGTTTATATTGCCATTAAATCATACATATTTCTAATTCAATTTCGATTTCGCTTTCGTTTTAGACTTCAATTTCCATTGAGTGGTAGTAAAATTTTTGATAATACCCGCGAGAGTCGCATGTTGCCATTATCAAAATAAATAAGGCCGAAAAACCCAAAAACCAAAAAGAAAAAAAACAAATTGTGTTGAACAAATTCTAATTCCCATTTCCATTTAGCTGCACTTTGACGCACTTCACTCTACGTTTGATTGATGTGCCTGAAATTCAACGCAAAAATAATAAGTATATAGTTTATATATATACGTAGAATTAGCTCTAACATCCAGTTTGAAATACAACCATCATATACCATCAAAGAAATGAAAAAAAAGAGAGGCAAAAAATTGCGCTAGATAATGCTTATCGCACGCAAAGTTTTATGGTCATGCGTAAATAGTGTAAAATAGTGTTGTAGTACTTTAGCTTAAAGTAAAGTGTGGCGCAAAACTATCGCCTCTATGGGCATAGAGGGAGGCGACAAAAAACTGCCACAAAATGTTGCACACACACATCGTGAGCTACAAATGCAGTACAAATTGCATTTGAGTTTCTGCTGTTTTTTATTAACGAAGCGTGCACACTAGACCACATAATGTGCGGCACACATTTTGCCAAGACACATGCATATAAATGCTCTGACAAAGTTTAGGTACACTACTGCGTACTGTAAAGGCAACAAGATTGAAAGAAAACGAAAAAGAAATAATAGGAAAGCAATAGAAATAAAAGCCAAAAAAAGACAAGAGAATTTTTAGAAAATTGTCGCGCATTTTCGTCGTGTTTTTTGTCTGTTGTTTGACGCATTTTAAAAATATCCTAGACGTAATTATTGTTGTTTTTGTTAATATTGTTGTCGTTGTTGTTGTTGTTGCCGTTGTTGTTGTTGTTGTCATTGTTGCTGCTGCCTCTTTTCACATTACTAATACGTCGTGTAGTCTTTGATTTTCTTTTTATTCTTAGCAACTTTTTACATATTTTTATTTAGTTGTTGTTGTAGATTTTCGCGCGTTAAGTGCGTGACTTTTAATTAGACTGTAATGAATGTGCGAAATGTGTGTGTAGGAGTTTAATGATTTTTTTATATTCATCCTATTAATTGTTCAGACATTCTAAAAAATAACAGATACATATTTATGTTGACAGATGGCAGCTACATTTAGCATGTCTACGAAACACATATTCTAGATACTTTATCCATATGCTTGTAGATACTTCTAGATTGCTTAAAGGGCTCAATATAACTTTTGATAACTTAAAGATACTTTTAAATATATTTTCTAGTTCCCTTTGACCCCGCTAATGATACTCTTTAAAGATGCTATAGCTAGTGTAAATATTTGTTTATTGTCTGGAGCTGCATTTGTTTAAGATTCTATTTGCAATAAAGATTATCAATATTTTAATTTGTACAAATTGCAATTGAATCGCTGTTTGTTTTCACGCACAAGCTTAAGCTGCACGCGCAATTGAAATCGTATCTATCAGATACACTTGTCAATAGCTCAGCCATCGATATTTGCTTTGTATTTAGCAGCGAAGCTAACAAAGCGACGCATGTGATCCATTCTGCCACTCATTCAGCTGTTTGTGGCTTTGCCCTCGCTTGTCTCGTGCACTAAATATTTAAAATAGCTGAAATCTTAAGAGGTTTGCGCTGGCAACAGCAGCAACAGGAGCAGCCACAGCAAATACAACGACAACAGCAAATACAAAACGGCAAACCGATTGCTTCCGGTTCAAATCGATTACACAAAAGCCCTCTGCATCTTTCGCTAGAGGTTTTTGGTTCTTCATGTCTTGATTTTCACTGCAGTTCCGATGCTTTCTAAATACTAGCAAGTACTCGTACATACGATCGAACAGTAGCTCCAAGATGCTGCTCAAGTATCTGATGCTCTTGTTGCTGCTGTTGTTTTGCTTTCTATATAAATGAAGTGCACATCGATTAGTGCATTTTTATGTGTACGTGTGTGTGTGTGTGTGTGTGTTTGCTTTTGTTTGAGTTATGTTTCGGTATCTTTTTCATTTTCTCTTGTTTTACCCCTTTCCCACAAGCTGCCGTTTCTTGTTTTTCCACAGAAAATTAATTGTTTTGTAAACACGTGAGTGAGTTTTTTCGTTTTGACAACACAGCATTGAAATTCGACAATTGCTATGAAACTGAACAGAAACAGAGCTCTTGATATATGTACGTATATGAATATGTATACATATATACCATAACTATATTGAGATAGAGCAAAAGATACAGCTAAAGATCTGTACACCTAAAGATATTGTATTTATATTATTCTTGGCAGCATTTTTTGTTCAGGCGACAAGTATCCATAAGCAACCGAATGCATCTCAATATCTTTGTGTTTGCATTCAAATAGACATTTATCTATGACTGTCAACAAATGCCGCCGAACATCAATCACACTTTAAGCACTCGCTCTTAGCTTGAACAAGTATAAATAAATATTATACAGCTTGTTCTAGATGATTTCCATTCAATCTTGTGACTTTTGACTAGACAAAACCAGTGCAATTATTTCACATTAGCTATTTATTAGAAATGAAATTTTGTTCGCTTTCATAACAATGATGTATCTCCTCATCTATAGCTGTGGCATTGAATTTGTTTTTTTGTTATTTGCTACAGGGTAGATTTAAATAAATTTCCCATGTATTGGCCCAAATTCTTACAACACGTACTAGAAAATACTATTTGTTTGTTTGTTTGTTTTCTCTTTCTCCTTCTCATTTTTTTCACTCTGTGTAAGTTTTGTTTGGGTAATTTATTTTTATTGCCTCTATTCTAAATACGAAAGTATCTCAACATTTACCATCCACAATTGGTGTTGGGCAAAAAGAGTAACCACAACAATACAAGAATCCCGAAAGAAGCGAAGTATTGTCCTATAGGCATGAATAATTTGCGCATAAAGTATATTATAAGTGGGTTCTGCGGTTATCTTCTTTGTGGGATGCATTACTAAATTGAATTTTTGCGGTGGCTTAGGGGTAATACTTTTGAAATACCCGTTCTAAGATTGATATATTTTTGATGGTTCTACGAATTCTTTAGATGACATCTTTCAGACTAAAATTCTGTCTTTGGGTTTCATTAATAACGTAAGACGTAACATAAGGACTATGTAACTATAAATATTTGCTTTGAATGTATTCGCCATTTGGATCAATATTTCCTTAAATATTATCTTAGAGTAAACAGCATAAAACAGCTCAAGTGTTTGACTAGAAAATAAAGCTGACAACTAAACTAGTTTCTGTTTATTAATTAAGCAATTTCATTAAATATAAAATAAATTATATAAATAAGTCACACAACAAGGCAAACAAAGGTTAATACGCATATGTTTAAACACATATAATACAATAAAAAACAACAACTTAGATTATAATAATATAATATAATGCGAATAACTTAACTTTCGAACATCATAATAGAAACTGGCTTTCAGTTTGTTTATATTATATAGGTATATATAAAAATGTATGTTAATAAACAAGCATATTTAAATTAATAGGCCATAATGTATATATATACTATATATAGTATACATATGTATATATTAGGCAGTTTTATTAAATTAATTTCACATTTTTTGGAGCTCGTTCAACTAGCAATGCCATAAAAAAGAAATTTGCATACAAAAAGCACATTCGAAGTTAATCAAAATTAAAATCAAAATAAAATAAAATATATAAAATGAAATAACAATAACAAAAACAAAAGCCAAAGCCAAAGAGACACATTTAAATTTCAAATGTTGCTTAGGTGATAAATGTCCAAGAGCGAGCCCCCCTTCCTATAGGAAGTGTTGTTGTTGTTGTTGCTGCTGTTGTTGCTCAAGCTGCCAAGCTGAGCGATGGATGCCCCAAAGCGCAGGGTAGCCAAGCGTCTGACATGAACTAATTAAGTTGCCGCTGTTTCGATCAGATTTACTGCCTACCAGTATACCTCAGCGATCCGTGGCAATACTTTCCCAAAACGAACCAAAAGCGAAAAACCAAAAATAAAATCTTTCCATACTATATATACCCTCTAAAAACGGCAAATTCACATAAACTAACCGAAAACAAATGTCAAATCCATTTGATCCGCATAAATTTTAGCGTTGCTGAAAGCAAAAAAAAAAGGCAAACAAATAATGCGTGATAATCACTTGGCGAAGACGCACAGTTCAATGACTAGGTCTAGGCACAGTTTGGCAAAAAAAAAAAAAGAAAAACACACACACACACACCGCAAAAAGCGAACTCAATTGCTATATGAGAATCTCAATCACACTAAAGATTCAATAATATGGACAGATGTATACCCTGCAATTGTGTGTTTGTTTTAATATAAAATATGATTGAAGTAGAAAATATATTTAAATGAATTCATATTCTAAAATTATTTGTTCAAGATATAGAAAGAGGAAATATATTTTTTGGAAAGATTTTTAAATTAGCCGAAGGTAGGAATAGTAGAGACTCTTGTAAATGCCCGTCATTTAATTTTATTAAAGTAACGACTTGTTGCCAAGTCAAATATTAACATACATTTACTTAACTATATCTAAATAAATAATTACTAGCTAATATTGGTAGATTTTTAAACGACATATATCTAGTTTGAAAACCAGCTAAGATATAATGCAAATACGCAAAGAAATTCGCATATCAACAGATGCTAAAATGTTTTAAAGTAGCTCCTCTTTTTTTGCATTCGAATTGCTAAATTTGAACATGAAAAAATTTGCATAAATTATGGATTATTGTTATTGTTTTTGTGTGTGTGATGTGCCGCCACACTTTTCTTGTCATTCATTATTATTCAAGACAAATTTGAGTTATTGTTTTATTTGCACATTAATTTGATAAAAGCTACCGCTCCGAAGAATTTGGGTTATGTGAACTACTTTGTTTATAGGAAAGAGGAGAGAGACCTCTGCGTACGATCGGTCAAGGGAGAAAGGCGTTAGTTGAGCAATAAATGCGATAAGATTGGCTGCATATATCATTTGGTTGAGGCCCTGCTGTTTTGATAAGAGCGCCCAAAACAAGAAACGACTTTCGCTTTCTCAATTGGGAAAAATTTGGGTAATTTGTTCAACAAATTCAGAGGGCAGTCACCCACCCAATGAAACTTTAGGCAGCTTAAACCAATTTATTAAATTAAAGTTATTTATAACTGCATATGTAGTATTCTTTAACACTTCAATAACTTGAATATGTAAAAATAAATCATATCAAAAGTTAATTTTGGGGGTAATACAGATAGGTAGTTATGTTAAGGCATTGCTAATTTTAGTTAAGTCGTGACAATAACTGTTATTAAGTAGTCAGCTCCACCTCGCATCGATATCACATGATAATGCCACCATATATGTACATATGTATGGTCTGTGCTATGCCTACTACATATTTAACATACTTACTTATATGGGACATTAAAAAGTTTGTTTCATTATTTTTTATGCTCTTCATAATTTGTTGATTTCTGCGCCTCTGGGCCTCTAAGCGAGTCGTCTCAATGATCCGGATACATTCGATCATTAAAAGATACATTTCAACTTTGACTGTCTGTCTGTCTGTCTGTTTGTCTGCTTGTCTGTTGAGGCCGACAGTCTAGGTGTTATTTTATACACAATCAACATATTTAGCTATTTTAGTTATTTTTATAACTTGGCATAACATCTGTGTCGCTTGTCCCTAAATAGTATTTCTTTTATTTTTCTTTCTTTTTTTTTTTGGTATTCTTTTTTTTTATTATGTTGTGGCTTTATTGTTGCTGCAGTTGTTGCTGTGGCCTCTGCGTTTTGTGCTTTTGATGCCCTTTAAAAAAATTTTTTTTTTACATAATTTCTACCATAAACAACAACAACAGCAGAAGCAGCAAGAATAACAGCAACAGCAACAGCAACAGAGAATGAATCGCCGCCTGAGTTGGCATACATTTTGCTGCTTCCTTCTTGTTTCGCCAGCTGCGTTTTGGGTGAAAGGCATTAAACTCGAGAGAAGGTTATGCATATTTTAAGAATCGTTTTTATTTGCCGGCCTGCTGACATGCCAAAACTAACTGTATAACATTCAAATATGTTTTCGCCAGAATTGTGCGCATAATTTATACTGCTCTGCTGTTGCTTAACAGACCCAGAGTTGCAATTAAGCGATAGCTCTGTTAGAATTACAGCTGTACTGTTAAAGCTAGGGCTATATCTGTTAGAACTATAGCAGCTCTGTTAAAATGACAGCAGATCTGTTAAGCCAAGTTCCGGCTGTTAAATAACAGTTGCTGTGTAAACATCAATGACTGCTGTAAGTAACAACAGCTCTCTAGAACTAAAGCAGCTCTCTTGGTAATACAATAGATCTATTACAAGTACAGCAGCTCTGTTAGAATTACAGCAGTTCTGTTGAAGCAAGTTGCGGCTGTTATATACATTTGAGTGACAGCAGCTCTGTTAAATAACATCTGCTCGTTAGAACTACATCCGCTCTGTGAATGCTAATGTCTGCTGTTATATAACATAAGCTCTGTTAGAACTACAGAGACCTACTACAAGTCTCTGTTAGAACTACTGTAAATGCTAATGGCTTCTGTTAAGCTATTGCTGTTAATGCTTATTAGTGATTTCGCACTCTTTTGCACTAAGAATGTCTTAGTTTATGGCACATTTGGATTAATTTAATTTATTTTCCAAATTGGCTTAGAGCAAAGCGAAGAAGCAGCGATTGGCCAATAAACATTTTTATTTGAAAACAGGTTGAGAATTTATTATGCATCCCTGGCTTGAACACATTATGCACATGAGTATCTTCTGCTGGCATGCAAATGCCGTTTAAATTATTTTTTTCTTTTAGTATTTTATTTATTATTTTTGGTTGTTGAGTGGTCGTAACTGTTGGCGTTTTATGTGCGTTTTTAAACGCGCGCGCGTGGCAAGGTGACAAAATTTTATAAAATTCGTTGTTGCATAAGGTTTCACAGGAAAGAGAGGGAGAGGGGTGTGTGTGTGGAGAGGAGCATGTGAACTGATTATCTGGCGGTGCATTGGCCACGTTATGCACAGCAGAAAGCAATTAACATTTTGATGCCTCAAATTTGGCCCACAACAAAGAGACAGACACACAGAAGGCTAAGCACATGGAGCAAGAGTGTGAGAGAGGAGACACAGAGATAGAGAGAGAGAGAGAGAGTAAGAGAGAGAGAGGCATAGACAAATAAACGTGCAACGGACAAGTTGCAGCTTATGAGTTGTTGTCTGTTTTACGTGTCGCCAATTGAATTGTTGTTGTTTAATGTAATTAAAACGGGCTGCACTTAAATGTTGCATAAAAAAAACTCTATTGCTGCTGCTGCAGTTGCAATTGCAGTTGTTGCTGTTGCTGTTGCTGCTGCTGCTGCTAATGTTGCAGTTGCTGCTGCTGTTGTGTAGGCATCTGAACACGTGCCAAGAAATCAACAGCAGCAGCAACAGTGGCTGCCTACGGGCAATACCCAGCGTCTAAGTGCAACGACGAGACGTCACTCAGCCGCCCCGTGGCACGCCCTGCGCCATTTCCTGAACGTGTATCTCATAGATACACAGTGCTGTTGTTGCTGTTGCTACTGCTTGTACTGCAATTGCAGTTAGTGCGTGATTATTTTCAAATTCGACACAGTTTTATGCGCGAATTGTTTTTGTTGCCACATTTATTTTTAAACTATTTTGCCAGTCCGAAGTTTTATTTGCCTTTCTTGGCAACATTTTGTGATTTGTTTTCTTCTTCCACAATGCTTCCCTTCGATTTCATTATAGCTCTCTCGCTTTGTTGGCCAATTTTGTGTGCAGAGAAAGTCAATTTATTTTTTTTTTTCAGTATGTTTCTTCTTCTTTTTTGCATAACTACAGGGCTCCCTTTTGACGCTACCTATGTATTTATTTATGTAATCCGCTGACCACTTGACGCACCCATAGATACAATTTTTATCTCTGCCTCTCGCTGTGATAGACGCGGCCAAAAATAAACTGTGCCACTTTGCCACACTGTGCGTTCTCTCACACTCACACAGTCCCTTTCCCTCTGTCTCTGCCTCTTCTCTCTATCTCTAGAGACACATATACGCACACTAATTAAATGTCAAAATTGCGCATAAAAGCGCTTTAACTGAAGAATTTATATACAACACGAACTAATCTCGAATCTCGGCGCTTGGCATTCACTTTTTTTTTTTTCAAAGCCAATTCAAATGTACAATAACTTTTGGACGTAAAGCTCTCAAGCAAATATGCGAAATACCATTCCAAATGTCATATGACAATGATTTTATATAGCTAGAGCGTTAAGGCTTTGCGCGGGAGTGGATTACATATTGTTCATATAAAAATTAAGTAATATTTTATTTAAGGAATTTTTATTTGATTGCAATAAACACAAGATATTCAGCACTGCTATGAATAACATAAATGTGACTGTTATTATAATGTTATAATTCGGTCACACTCTACGTTATAGTCATAGTTGTATTTATCGATAATAAATTAAAAAAAAAAATATTTTTTAAATTTATTTCCTCGACTAACCAGTTATAACAGCAATAACAGTTAAAAAGCTACCATAAACAGTGGCAGTCATGTTAACATACAGCATCATGTTAATGTACAGCGTGATGTTAATGTGAGGAATGTATGTTAATGCCATGTTAGCTATGCAACTTTTAAATTGTTAGAGCGTATTATTATAACTTTAAATTTATATGTAATATTTTCTTAAATTTCAATGAACTTTTAATGGAATTTATTTTAAAATTAACCTTTCTGTTTGTTTCTATTTTACAGTTTCGATAGTGCAACATGTTGGCGCTGCAAACGTTATTTACCTGAGCAGCAACAGTCAATAACAACACCAACAACAACATAAACATCAACGTAACACTACTGTTAACAAATAGTTATCGATAATTCAAGGGCTAAAACGACTACGGCGAACTGCTCTGACATGACCAAGAAATTGTTAAAGTCATTGATAAAATGCATTATCAGCGAGGAAGACGAAGATGAAGATCCGCAACAGCAACATCAACAGCAACAGCAACATTTAAAATTGAAATGTGTTGAACAAGTCTACGATATGATAACCTAATTTCCGGCGAAGTGCGACAATTGGAACAGAGACTCTTCATATAAGAGATCACAGCAAAACCTAAACGAAACGAAAGTGAAAAAAAATTTCCATTTTTTTGTCTCTCTCTTGAATACAACAATTACAAAAAGGCGTTCATATGTTTCAACGACATTTAAGGGCGTTCCAGGCGCCCAACAGCAACAGCAACTGATCAGAGTACCCCAAAAGAAAAGGGCATACCAATAAAGTGCAACTGCAACAGCAACATCTACAGTAACAGCGACAACAACCACTATATAAACAGAAACAAACACGCGGAGAGATACTTGAAAGTGAGATACAAAATAAAAAGAAGTGCACTCATTGTGAAACTGCAGTTGTAGTCTTTCATGCGAATAAACCAGCGTTTAGATTGGAGGGCCCTGGTGCTGCTGGGCGCCCTCCTTTCGTATATCAAAGTCTGGCCACGTCTGGCTATAGCCATGCCAGCGCTAACGACGATGTCGAACCAATATACCATAAACAATACAATGCAAACAAATACAAGTAGTATACACACAACAAATACACATAATTACAACAATTATAACAACAGTAACTATAACAATAGCAATAACATTAACAATAACAATAGCAATCATAGTGTAGATAGTTATAATAGTTCTATACAAAGTGATCATAGTCGTAGTTTAAATCAAAATCAAAGTATTAGTGCTGAATTTATAATGCGAACGTTAACAGCAAATCAATCAACTGCCATAAAAACAACAACAATAGCAACAACAGCAACACAACAAAATACTGACAGCAGCGACAGCAGCAGCACAACACCAACATCAACAACAACTGCTGCAGCCGAGCCCGATCAATCAGATAGCATGGGCTTTAGCTTCTCAGCGTCGACGCGTGATCATTTAGCTATACTCTCACGCACCGAGCGCAGTATACGACATCAGCACAGACACCTGCAACAGTCACAAGCAACAGATGCTGCTGATGCTGCTGACAACAGCAACATCAACAGCAACAGCAACATCAATAGCAACAGCAACAGCAACAGCAATAGTAACAACAATATCATTGGTTCGAAATCGAAAAGACTGAATAATTCTAGAAATAATCTACAAATAAATAGCAGTAACAACCATCCCATCAACAACAAACACAACAATTACAACCACAACAACAATTTGGATCGTAATGAACGCTCGACCATCTCGCATTTGTCGGGACCCTCGCGCAAGATACAGATCTATATGAAGAATCGTATTCTACAACTGCTACCAGATGGTACAGTCAACGGTACACAGGACGAACAGAGTGAATATAGTGAGTACACGTAATTATGATTCATATCTATCTTTAAGAAATTCAATTCCAGTTTCTTCAAAATGGTTCATAAACTTTTAGCAAGGAATCAGAAATTATACCAATTATTTATAGAACATACCCATAATATTTGGGCAGATTTAATTGATTACCCGTTATTGCCATAACGCAATTGAATTTTTTTCAAATTGCAACTTTGACCTTATCGACAGCATGCAGTTGAACTTCAAAGTTGACACCCCGTAGTTCCTGTTTTTAGTTTGGTTTGAATCAAAGTATCAACAATATTTGGCCCCCTTTTGATTGTTTGTAGTTTTTTGTGTGTGTTCTAATAAACAACCAAATAAACTAATGCGCATTCCCCATACGTAATATTTGAAATATCAACTCAAATATGTTAGGTATATACTCGATGTGTATGTTGTAGCGATCCCACGCCCACTCACGCAGCACCCACAAGTTGAAAGTTCTCATAAAACGTATTGATGTTGTGTGTTTGCCTCAACGCAAAAGTTGCCGTAAGATGCCTCAAAACGTTTGTCTAGCTGGGCGGAAGGGGAAGGTGGCCAAGAACAAAAAATATGATGAAAAAAAAAAAAAATACAAAGCAAATGAAAGCATAGATATTTTTGGAGTGGCGAAGATTATATACTCTTGTAGATTGTTGAACATTCTTAATATAAAGAAACCAAACCAAAGAAACCATCAACAGTAGCAAACTTACTTTAGTACAGGGTTTACGGAATCTGTGTAAAAGATATAAAAATTGAGAAGTCTATCACAAATATACAGAAAAAATAAAACATATTGAAATATATTATATTTTTGGACTATACTGAACCGAAACAGAATCTTTTATTGATGACAAGGCTTATATGTACTCTCAATTTATCATAAAGCAGAATCAACTTTGTAGCTTTACACATTTTTTCATACCCTTTGCTAGTGTATACAAAATTCGGAAAAATTTAAAAAGAAATCCTCCGAAAAAAGAATCTAAGAAAAAACTTGAGGAAAAATTTAACAGAAATATTTGTAGCAAGCTGTTTATGTTGAGCATCATTAAGTCAGACACTTGATTTGGCAATCTGCTGATGCTCTTCACGTTGTTGTTGTGGCCAAGTTAAGGGGGGGCCCTCAGGAGTAGAATCTATTGTATTATTTGCCATATAAATTTAGATGTATGTTCTCTAGTGTATATACGTTTGTTAAGGCCTGAAATACAGGCATATAAATCTTGTTTTAATGAACTGAGCGACCTGATTAGCTACCGCTACTTCTACCACTACTGCGGCTGCTGGTGCTGCCAATGAGTCAGAGCCAAAGTCCATCAGCTGGCTTATTTGCATAACCATAACAGTTTCTTGTGGCCAGTGTTTTGTGGTTTTTGTTGTTGTTCCTACTGCTGCCACTTGTTATCAGCAATCAGCAGCGATAAGCAGCCAATCGCAAGTTGCTTGCCAAATTAATTTACAACTTCATTTTCATTCAAGTTTTTTGTTTCTTTTTTGCCTTCTTTTTTGGCCGCGGCAATTTGCAAATGCTGATAACAAAAGGCAACTGCAAAAATGTGGAAAAAATGTGAAAAAACCTGGTACTCATAAACACTCATGGCAAGTTTTGTTTTTGCCTTTTGTGGTCCGGTTTGAACGCGTTTTTTTTAGATTATCATGCTCTGGCATCTTCATTGATATAGTTAAGAGTTTTCTTCCTTTTTTATTTCACTTTTTTTTACAAAATGTATATTGTTTTTATTTTTCTCTTTAGCTTTTTGTGGTTGTAATGCTCAGGTGTTAATTTGATTTCATTCGATTATGCGAAGCAGGTGCGATAAGACTTAAGCAAAAGAAAAAATATATTTTTATAAGGCGCCTACAATGATTTTTATTGCTTCAAAGTAGTCATTGCCCAATCAAATTAAATGGCACCCACATCTCAGCTACTTTCTCGGCTGTTGTGTGTGAGTGTTTGTGAATGTTGTTGAGTTTTTTATAGTGCACACTGCAACAGCGGCAGTACAATGCGATCTCAACTTCTGTGCAGTTATAAAATAATTAAAGAAACTTGGGACTTGGTCTGATAAGTAGCAAATTTTTATATGTCTGGGGGTTTTATTAAGATGACTTTGAGATGTGAGTGCTGAGATTTTAGTCACTCTGTCTTGTTGAAAGTCAGCTGACAAGCGTGTTAAATGAAGCTGTCCAAACAGCAGAAAATTGTCGAATTTTCCGCAAGTAGTTGACCTCTAAAAGTCAGCACAAATTTCTTGCAACTTGCAGTTGCAAATTGCAGTCAGGCAGCTAACGGTGACTGCTGCACGTAGCACAGTCAACCGGATCCGTGGCATGAGCCTAAGCCCTTGCACTACGTTTTGGGGCGTACATATATTCATAATGATATATGAGACTACAAGTACTTGTCTGTAACACTGCGATCTCAGGTCTCAGGTCTCAGGTCTCAGGTCTGAGGTCTCTCAGGTCTAAAGTCTGAGGTTTGAGGTCTCTCTTCTTGGTGTCTGTGCAACGTCAGGCACGGAGCAATTATGCGACTGATTTAGTGCGTGATGCTCCGCACACTCTGCATTTGTATGGGTGTGATTGTGTGTGTACTTGGTGCGAGGTGTTAAGTTTGACTGAAGTTGAGGCTCAGGTGAATGCTAAAAGCTTCCGACAGATAGTCTTTTCTTTTTTGATAACTTAATTTACGGCACGTCGACTGCAATGTTGATGAAGCTGCATCGATTTGAGCTGCATTGGGCTTACTTGCAGCATTTACTTTCACTGTCATTCGCAGTGTTAATTGCTTTGGGCTTATGGTACACCCAACCACAAAGATTGGCTCATAAATTTTGGTATTTTACATTATCAAAGACGCGTCTTTGAGTTCCAGCTAACAGAAATCTAGCTCATGGCTATAAATGCCAGCGAATGTTTGGCTTTGTTCTCGATCGATTATGATTTAGATTTTACAGATCGACCAAAGAATGTTGCCACAGTCTTAGATCGTAGATCGTAAACTTAAAACACACAAACTTTCTTCTCGTATGTGGCCGAAAATATACAAACAGAAATTGCATAAACCGACTAAATCTACAAGAGCATAATCATGATTAATAAAGTAATCAAAAAAAAAAAAAAAATACAAGAATTTCAACAGCGAAAGCTATTATGTATGATGATCGTTCAGCACATAATACAATAAATTAGTTCTTACAACAAATGTTTGCCACAGAGAGCAACATATACACAGAAAGATAGCGGACGAGAGAGAGCGAAAGAGATAGGGTGAGCAATAGATGAATCTATCTGTGAGATACATGTGAATTTATTATAAAACGAAATGAAAATTTTGTAGCTACGCATGTTCTAATGAGCTTAACGTAGCGTGGGTGGTGCCTGGCCACCACCACCAACTTCTCGCTGCACCACTTGACGTACTATTGTCAGCGCGAGTCGGCTCACCACCTTAGCCGCAGTGAGAGCGAGCGCCTGTATCTTGTATCTTTTTTGTGATTTATGCGGCAAAGAGAACGAAGCTGAAAACTAAAGTAAAAGAGTGTTTTGTTTTAGATAAGATTATGTATGCGTATGCGTGTATATATGGCAAACTCAGCGGACAACGCAATATGTCAAATGGATTTATAGTTGGCGTTGCCCATGCCGTCGCTCTGCAAAACTTTTCCGGCTGCCTCTGAGACCGATCGCTATTTTTAGTTACACATTTTTTCTGGTGGCAATGAACTGTACATGTCTGTTAGCTGAATTGCTCAAGTGCTTTGGCTTTCGATTATGTAAAAGGTCTAGGCCATCAAAATACAGTCGTCACCCACAACTTTTATGGCTCAATGGCTAAAACAAAAAAATCAAAAAATGGATATATAAAATCTTTGACAAGACTATGTTAAATTATGCGTAAAGTTGCTAAAAATACAAAAGATACAATACTATACGCAATGATATAAAAGTCACATGAAATTTGTAAGCGTACCAGGTTGAATCGCTCGATCGTAATATTTATGAAGCTGGCCAGCCTATATAAATTACCATGATTAATGGTATTTTGCACGCAGTCTGTTACCAAGCTGCTGGTCGCTCGTTCTTTTATTTTATTTTTTTTATTTTTTTGATTTTTTTGTTTTTTTTTGTTTTTTGGTTGGTGATTTTTGTCTTTTGTTGTTGCTGTCATTGTTTTACAAGCTTTTTTACGAGCAATTCATTTTCTCTCACCCATTCCAAAAAACCAGCAGCCGAAAAGTCACAAAATATCTTGACCGCTGCCCAGTGGCAAAAACATTGACACAGAAAACCGAAACCGACATCGAAACTGAAACTGAAACTGAAGCCAAAACCACACGAAGAGCCACAGAGTTACATAGTCACAGAGTTGGGGGAGAATGAAATAAATTGAAAATTTATTGTATATACATTAAATGTGCTTAACAACATACTAAATTTGTTTTTTAAGCTAATGTAATAAGCTTTAATAGCAGGTCAATTGGCCTACACTGTGTATACGTAATATGTAATTTGAAATTCGAATATCAATAACTTAGACTCTGCCATAACGCTAATGAATTCTCTTTAATCTCTGCTCGTAAAAGCAAAATTTGCTTACTCAGCTTAACTAAGCTAGATTTTCAGGAACAGCGAATATCTAATCTTATTTTAGACTCTATACTTAATAGACTAACAAAGTGTCCTAAAAGTTTGAATTATATTAGTTTTATTAATATCTAAGTCACTTAATTATTATACAGGTTTCAGCAATGCTTAAGAGAGTACCCTGTAGTATGAATCACTGTTTAACTATAATATAACACATATGACATTTATAATGTATGACCATCTAATACCTTAATTTCTCATATCTATATAAAGTCCCTAAACGAATACTTAGTAGTAGGTTGACTCACTCAGGGGTCATTTCCTATAAGTAAGGCATACAAAATTCGTGGCGACACAGAGCCCCAAGAAATACCTAGAGAGTGCGTGCCAGAGAGTGCAATGAAAACAGTTCGTGCTGCTTTGCTTTAGACTTATGTTACTTCTATTTTTTTTTTTTAGATTTACGATAACACATACACACACACACAAACACGCTTGCCAATTAGAGTGCAATTAATTTATAATCCCAGACAATACTTGGAGGGACCCACATACGATCGTTTGACATACTTTTTGACTACATTGTATGCACGATGTGCTGGGACTGGGTTGGGTAATACGAGTATGACCATACGATAATATAATGCGATTGCACTGCCTGGCCAGATATGAAATTTATGATATGATTCCACGTACTAAATAGAACTCATGTAGGTGTAGGTGTAACTGTAGCTGTAGCACTGTTTATGGGGAAATACTGGAACTATTTAGGCGCCAATTCAATGCAATTGAATTATTTTGTTGGTTTTTTTTTTATTTTGGATGTTTGATGATAAACATAAGAAACTATTCATATTATGCGACTCAATTCATTTCTTATCTGTTTTTAAGTTTGTTGCAGGAAAGCAAATTCCAGGTGAATTTAATTGCAATTGGAATTAATTGTGGCACACGAATTCAATTCAATTGGCATGGCAATTAATCACATAATTTACAAGTGTATTTCAAAATACACTCGACTGCAGTTTTTGGATTTCAGTTGGCACGAGAAACGTGTACAACTTTTAGCTGGCCAATGCGAATTGGCTTAATAAATTGAACCAGTTACTATATTTGTTTACATCTCTCTGAGTATGTGTGTGTGTTTGTGTGAGTGTTTTTCGTATTTTTGTAAGTGTAATGGATATTCCGGGCTAAGCGACTTGTAGGTGGTCATGTTTCGGCTGTTTTACCACTTGTTGCCCCGTCTGATGTTGGCCGATTTCATTTTGTGTTTATTTCTTTATGCGATATAACTCGTAAATGCTTCCAGTTTCATGCAAAATATTTCGCTCGCTTTTAAGTCTTGCGGCTAGACCAAAATTTGTACATTTTTAGTTTCAGTTTTCTTTCTGATGTTTAATGCGAGACTTGGGAGACGTCTTGTCTCTGCCCACCGAGATTTACGACTCGTATGACCATGAACGTGCTGGTATGGCCAGAGCACGGCCATTGTGGTTAAACAAATTATCGCGTTGGTATGCAAACCAAGCGATACCAAATGAAAATTGAGAAAAAATGAACTGAATGATGTGTAAGTATCTGTGTGCCTATAGAAAGTGTTTACATTGTGTTATTTTTGTCATCGTTGTTGTTGTTGATGTTGAAAAATTCGTTAGAAAGGTGCAGAGAGCAATGGGTTATACTTATAGTGTTTGTGCGGATCGTGAGTGAGATTCCTTGCCAATTGTATACCTCTTCCGGGTACTACTCACTCTCACTGTAGTAAAGTAAAGTATCTTACTATCTACTCTTTTTTCCGATGCTGTTCAATTTACAGCAGATCTATACCAAATTAATTGCTTATTATTTATTTTTATCAAATTTTTTTGTGTTACAAATTAACGGTGTTGACTAGCCCCCTATTTAAAAAAATGTCATTTCGTGGGAGGGATATGATCTTTTTAATCCTGTCCATTTGACTAATGTTGTTTTTCATTATCAACAACATATCCGATCCGATCCTCGCAAAATCGATACCCGCATATGATCGTATGATTGCACAGCACATTTGAATATTATTATTGAATCCATTAAAATATATTTAATCATTATTGCAATAAAAATGATGTAAAAGATTATGTTATCTACGAAAAACAATATATATTAATAATTTTTTATTGCAGTATCAGCTGAATTGTTATTTATAGCACTGCCGTTGTTAATTAGCGATCTTTCTCTAAGATAACCTTCTAGACGAGGTCTACCTTGACTATTCCCATTGGGTTTCAAACATTTTGCATTTCCCTGAGTCGGAGCCACATAGTCTGTGGGCCGCTTTTGCTGCCGCCTCTCTGATGGGTATTACATATGACTTGTATTTCTACGCAAGTCGAAAGAATTTATTAGTGACAATTCGTCGTCTTGTAAATGATATATTAATGATAGTAGAACAACAACTACAAAAGCAAATGCAAAAACAATTGCAACAAATGCAACAACTACAACAAATGGCATTAAGAGTGTCTGCCGCACACGCGCACAAAATAACAAAATTTAAATAACAACGCGTACTTAACATAGATGAATCCGGTTTAAAACGAAAGTCGTACATGTAGCTCAACACCGAGAGAGAGAGATAGAGAGAGACACAAAGAGCCACCCAGCATTAGAGCCCAGCTCACTCAGAAACGGTTGGATCTGTATGGTATGGCATGGTAACCACAATTCAATTCAATCCAATCCGCCTCGCTTTTCGGTGCAGTTTACGCATAGATATGTTCGCACTTAATAGCTCAAGTTTACGGCAATCGACAAATTGCCTTGCCTTAATCTTCGCTGCGACAAAAAAAAAACGACAGCAAAAAAATACGAAAATATTTTCTGCTCACTTGTTTTTTTTTTTTTTTTTTGAGAGGTTTTCAGCATTTGGCATGCATGAGGCGTAGGACAGTGTGGCGAGTCTTAATATGCGTCGCACCACATGCTCGAAGGCAATAAACATCCATAGCCTAGGCGGCATTTTATTTTTTATATTTTGTGTCTAGATGGAAAACCCGCTCTACATATGCTACTGGAAGCGGGTTAAGTGCGTGCAATTTGCGCTGATAAAACAAGGCTTTAGACCCAAAAGATACATAGTGTCGAGTTGGAGAGAAGAGCGGTGGGACAGAAGAAAAATTAACTTGAGCGGGCAAATGACTTCCGTTGGAAAAGTGAAAAGTCCGCTTAAGCCTAATGGCATTAGCTGTATACTTGTAGATGTTGCTGTTGCTGCTGCTGCAGTAGCTACGGGTGCACTTCTTGGCGTTGCGTATCTTGCAGATACATTTGTATCTTACAAGTAGGAAGTGTACCCAATTGAGGTGATGACACACACAGTGTGTCGTTTGCGTGTGCCAGCTGATGTTATGCAGTCTCCATACACAAGCACAACTACAACCACAACAAAAACATTCTAATGGCATGCGTGTGTGCCGCCAGATGAGATGAGACGAGTTGAGTTGAACCGAGCCGAGTTGGGATACTCATGTGCATACACTAAAAGTGTATGAGTATCTATGTATCTATGTATCTCTGTGGCTGGGCCATTGACTCTCGGAGCACCGACGCGTTGCCCGGCCGCTTTTATTTAAACTAATTGACGCCCGCCGCAAAACGTAAACGCAAACCATATGAAAGGTGTGCGGGTTCGTTCGACGTTCGCTGCTGCTTCTACCCCTCCTAGGTGCAATTGGAAAAGTGTCAATTGTTGAGGGGTAGGGCCCAACCAGGAGACTGGGAGACTGGGAGACTATGAGTGCGTCGTGGCGGCTTGCGGTTGCGAGGACTTGTAGCTTCGGTGCTGATACTTCGACTAGGCAATTGATGCGCGTCAAAATGAACAATGAGTTTCAATTAGTTTGTGGATTCCACACACTGGTCATTTGCGTTGATAGTGATCGTGCTCTCCCGTTTTGCCATGAGGAAGTATGAATGGCCCGTTGATTGCCGTCGCTGACAAAGGGGCTAACGGGTTGAGGGTAAATGCAACTGTGGGTGCTTGAACTTGCAACGGCATATTTTCACACAAACACACATCATGGTGAATGAATGTATCTGTGAGTGTCATGGCAAAAGTTGTAGCTATGCATGAATATATGTACATATTCTTTTACTTATTGTCCAAACACATTCTTAACTTTAGACGCTAATTTTCTGAAATATTTGCTTAAAAATTGCATCTAAATTTAGTTGCAGCTGAGAAATTCAAAGAATTTATTAAGGCTTGAAAATTGGAAAAATATAAAACTTGGATGAACATTTATCATACGATTTATTGTTACCTCTTACAATAAATCGTAAGGTACTATTAATTCTCTATTCTAACACCTTTGTCATTAGTTTCAATCAAATTCAATTAGAATTTTCAAATATTTGCATCGATCACAGCAGTAGTCTGATAGGTGATTATTCAAATTCAATAGTTATTTATTTAATAATGATTCATAAAACGTTAACAATTTTATACTGTTGCCATAAAATTAGTTAGTGGCCAGCAATCACACCACAGGTATATTTATTTTTACAATGTGATAAATCACAACATTTTAATTAGTCATTAAATAAATGGCTTGAATGTAATAAATACTAATGTATCTAAAGCATCGAATGCATCTAGGAAAAATTCCTGACATTTCCGCATTGCCAAAATGCCAAATGAACAAATGGCCCAATGGTCAATGTGCCTGATAAACGAGTTCCTCATGGATGTAGCACCATTTTTTATGGGCTGCCTAAAAGTGTGGCCTAATGATCAGATGATCATTTCAGCAATGTTCTAATTCAAAGGGTTTATGAGCTTTCTGCTGAATGCTGATGAGCGTGATTATCTTCTTCATTAAGATCAAACACTTTCCCCAGATAGACTGGCAGACAGACAGACTGACAGACAGACAGGCACAGGCGAATGCTTCCATAGCAGTGGCATTTTATGAGCAGCTCCAGGCCTGCCTACACTTGATTACAATGTGCAACGTGCAATGTGCAATGTTCAACTTGTTGTTTGTTTTCAATGGCATTTAGCTTTCGTGCTGCGGTAGAGGGGGTGCTTATTGGGAAAAAACAAGATCAAGTCACTGGACAACCAGACAGACCCTAGGCAAAGCCTATGCCCATGCCCATGCCCATGCCTAGTGACTACTGACTACTGTCTATTACCCATGCCCATGCCCATGTCTATGTTTATGACTATGGCCATGCTATGGTTTTTAACGATCTTGCTAATTTGCCAAACACCAAATGCGGCCTTTTATTATTTACACTGACCAAATACAGACGCCAATTGCATGCACTACTGACTACTACTACTGCACTCTGAGCTCGAGTCTCTTCACTTCATCTGAGTGCATGTAGGCGAACTGGCCAGCCGGATTACCATTGGCAATTGCCAGGGCAAACATCTATTAATTACTATGCAGATAAGCTGCACTACTTGCACAACTCGATATTGTATGTGGATTTTCTGAGGCATCCACTAGTTTTTTTTTTTTAATTTTTTTTTTTTTTTTTAATTTTTACGACTGCAGCAATTGCATAATGAGCTGTTGATGAACCAGAGCTAAGCCCAATGACCCAGTGAATCGAGTAAATACCCTACACCGAACTTGTTAAACATTCCTCGCTTAATCTACGGTAGTATAGGAAATAAGAACCAAACATTAAGCAACTTTATTTATATAAAATTTCAGCATTTCACAGTTTAACATTTCATCTTTTTCTTAGAGCTTTTTATATTATAAAAATCAAGTCAATAAACTTTCAAAAGTAGCCGCATTAAGTTTGCTGTAAGAGCAAAATGCGAGGCCCACCCACGTGGTCAGGGGAAAGAGGCAATCGATTGCCAAAAGGGTTCAATTTGGTCGCATCAAAATTGCTGACTACGCGATGTGTACACATTGCCGTCTGTCCATTTGTCCGTCTGTCTGTTTGTCCTGCTGTGCGACAATTGAAAGTGGAACCCTGGGGCCAACAACTTGTTATAAGTTGTAAGTTGCAAGTTGCCAGTTGCCAGTTGCCAGTTGCCAGTTGCAAGTTTCTGGATGCCGGTTGCAAGGTGCCAGTTGTCCGTTATGCCCCCCTTTTTCTTGTTGTTTTGCGACTTGCATTTCGATTACTTCATTTGGGGGTTTTGAGGTTTATATAGTATATAGTTTATTTTTTTGAGTCAACGTTCTGGTCTGTGGCGCCTGACCCAGATTTCGGATTTTTTTTTTGTATTTTTATGTTAATGCCAAAAGACCACAATTTGATTTTACACAAACAACAAAAAAATCATAATAATAAAAGTGTATCTTTTTTCACAAAATAATAAAAGACCTCGTTGCACCCACGTCGAAATCGTGCCACGCTAATTGAGTGGTCAGAGATTGTTATCTGATACCGCACATCAACTGGTCTTTTGTTAATATGACCTATTAATATTAGTCACAGCTTAGCCATGGCCCATTGTTACTAGCCAATCGTAGACATTATATTTATGGCCAGGCATCACACACCAAGTTGCGCATTTCAGTTTGCCACACTGCTGACAAATGTCACGGGAAGTTCGCATTGCCCGCCCCGAAGCAACCGTATATATAGTCACAGAACCGTGGGGTGCCATGCTAATTACCTTTGCAACAGCTCTATGACAGCTGTGACACTCTGTTCGACTACTGCGCACGCCCACACATTTGGACTGATGGCGCCATGATCTGTGGCCCCACAGTGTGAAAAACTGGAACCTCGGCAGATGTTATATAGATTATGAAATTGTTAGTTTATGCGTGTTTAAGTATTCAATTAAAAGATATAGATAATATTATAAACTCATGATCAAAGTCCAGATATAAAATGTTATCTGTTAACACGAATTGAAATTGATATTTCTCTATATAGACAGTTTCAAATTTGTTGTATTTATCGAATATTACCAAGATTAATCTCTTGGCTTGAATAACATGAAATCTGTCAAAATAATTTCATTTAGTAGGTCGTTATAATTGCAGTTTAACTACTAGAAGTTTCAAAAACTTGCAGTTGATTCTGTCAAAAACAAGTTAAAGAACGGCTGATCAATTTTATTTACACGATTTGAAAATATAATTTGATACTGGTTAATTTTAGTTGCCAAATATTCAATTTCATAGCTGTCAATTTTAGGTTAGAAATCATTAGATTAAGTATAAACTAAGCGTATAAACTGAGCGTATAAACTGAAATGGGCCTTACGTCATTTTAGCACCTTTTGTGCGGTGAGCCAAATTTGTAGAATTTCGCCCACGTGATGATGCCAGAGAAATAATTCAAAAGACTAAATACTTGCTGCTTAGACATTTGAAAGTGAGGTGTCGAAAACTATTGAATAAATCATGTCAGGACTATACAATTATATTTTGCTATATATTAATCTTGTTAATATTATTTATACGTTATTTAAATTGGCCTTTGATTGATTGCTTAAAATTATATATATATGCAATTTAAGGTGTGAACAAAAATTAAATATCTATACTTAATTGCTCATAGTCAGATCATTCATTACAGAGCTAAGTGTTGATGTTCAGCTAATCAAGGGATCTGCTTGAAGTCTTTAACAACACTGAGCTATGCCCAACACTAATCGCCCATCAACGCTGTTTGACACTGGCACGCGTGTACCCGCATCTTGATCGAAAAATAGAAAAGACAAAGATACTCACTAGTTTACCCAATTGAATTAAATGATTCAAAGGGATAATCTTCGGTTAAGCTGTAGCAACACAAAATATAGGAGCCGGGGAGTGAAAGAGTTTCATTGCTTGAGTAATCAGTGGGTGCTTAACTCGAGTCATTTTCCTATACAACTTGCACTTTATTTTTATATATTTTCATCTCTTCGGTCTCGGTTTGTCTGTGTGTGTCTCTCTCTCTCTCTGTGTTTTTTGTTTAAACCGTGGGTGTTCTCGGAAGTGGCAGCTGCTCTTTTGGGTTCCTACTTATGAAGTGATGTACTTTGAGGCTCTGACTCAATTATGCGCCATTAAAGTATTAACGGTACACAGTGGGTGTCTTCTTCAGGCAGCTGCCCAAATACTTTTACAGAACTTGTTCTAGACGACACTTCAATCCGAAAGATATAGAGAATCCCGTTCTAACTAGCTACATACACTGCACGAAACTTGCATCTCCCAATAAATTATTTACATAAATTTTTTTAACAAATCAAAATTGAAAGAGTTTATCAAATCGAATCTGTTGAATTTAACTTTTATAGTTTTTGAAGTGCCTGGGACAGTTATAAAGATCAACCAAGTGCATGATAGCATCATTTGCATATGGTTTTTGTTTATTGCAGTACATAGGTGCGTCTGCCTGGTATGCTGGCCCCCATAATTGATGGCTGCAAATGGCTTAGAGGATTTTCGCTTAACAGGCGTTGAAAATGGAACATCCATCAGCATCTGGCTGGCTGGCTGTTTACATGTAGTACTCAATCCGTACGATCCATTCCGTTCCAGGGGTCGATAGTTTTTAATTGCTTTGAAATTCTCAGACAAGCTGACAAGCATGCCTTGCGATTAGATGCTGATGCTGCCCCTAGTGCTGTTACTGCTGCTTCTACTGATACCGATCTCAAGTGTATCTGCTGCCGCTGATGCTCACCTGCCTAACGGGTGTTTCTATTCATTTAATTCAATTCAATTCAATGAGGTGAAATGAGAGATGTGATTCGCCTTAGCTTTAGCCGGTGGAGTATAGTACTACGTAACGCCACCCCACTTTCCACTCTCCACTCCCCACACCTCTCTGAATTCAATTCAATTTCAATAGCATTTCGATTTTGTTTTGATTAAGTCTGTGCGCCTGGCTACCAGTTTTTCCAGTGAGGCGGCGCCTGTTGAACCTGTTGATTTGCCTATCAGCACTTGTCGCTGTTGTTAATGTTGTTGTTGCTGTTGCTGTTGTTGTTGTTGTTGTTGTTGTAGGTCTGGCTTTCCACTGTTACATTGCCACACAGTTGGCAAAGAAGAAATGTATATGCCTCTATATCTATGGCATTACATCAGGCCCTCCTATTTACATTTGTCTCCCAATCTCGCGTATCATGATGCATCTTGAATCTCAATTCGAAAAACTCTTTTTTGATTTGCCAGATTGATTTGTATCTTGAGCAAAACCTAATGAAGATAAATGCCCATGTCGATTTTCATGTCGATTACGATTTCCATGTCCATGTCGATGTCGATGTTGATGCCGATGTTGGTTTTGATGTCCATGTTCATGCTCTTGTCGATTTCGTTAGCTGTGAGGTCTATCAGCGCTCTCGCTTAATTGATATGTAACTAAAGAAAAATTAATTTCAATTTAAGTGAACATCGTTTTTTAGCTTTCTTTTTTCAGTTATTTCTTTTGACTTGTTTGTGCTTCTAATTATATAGTCTGAAAGCGAAATATTAGCTGTCAGTGTAGTCTATAGGTCAGTTTAAAAAATTCGACATGTTTGCATTTGATGTGCCTTTGATGATTTCGATTAAATCCTTAAGAAATTTACTACATTTGTAAAGATAATAATTCAATACAAAATCTTTTGTATAAATACATAAATCTGTACTTTTCTTTTCGTATCGCTTTTCCTATCTTACATTAAGTTATAATGCATAATTTTGCCATTTGATATAACAAAAACTTTTAAAGTTTTCATTTTAAATTTATGTGAAAGATATGCAAATATTGAAAATAAATGCATTCAAATAATGCATGAAATTTTGAAAATATTTTAAAGCTAACTTTGTTTTATAATAAAGTCATTTCGTATCAACATAGTGACTAACTAATTTGAACTTCCATTCACTTTTGTTGGGCATACTTTAATGTTAGTCTGAAAATTTTGAAAACAAGTTTTTTAATACAAATGTATGGATTATTTATTCGCCCTGAAACCAACTCCCACATATGTTGCAAATAAAATTTTAGTCTAAAATCAGCAGGGAAGCTGCATGAGAACTGACCGTTATCTGGCCGGGATCTGTGGCAGATTTCCGGGAATTTGTGGTACCCTATGATCTCTTGTTCTCAGAGCACACAAATCAAATTGAAAACTAGCTCCCATGCCAATAGAAAAGAAGGCAAAACGTTACAGTTTGAGGTGTGAAAATAAGGCTGGTATGCAGGCATCCGATAGTTGGCCAGCGTACAAGAAGTTGCAATTTAAATGCGATAAATTTGAACGAATGGAAAAAAAATATAAAGGGAAAATCTAGAATTGACTGAAGAAGCGGGAATTGAGCATAAATAATGTCCAAAGTCTGGCAAATTGACGCGACACGAAATGAAAATGAAAATTGAAATCGCAAAAGAGCAAAACAAGAGCAACAAAAAGGAAAAACGCAAATGCAGAACGCATTTTTATCTACTGCCAAGTGATAAATCTTTCTATTACACTAAACCAAGCACGTACACGTTGGCCAATGGCAATAGCAATGGCAACAGTAATACCAAAAGCAACAGCAGCTGCAGCAACATTGAGTGCAGCAGCAGCAACAGCAGCAGCAGCTTTGTTAGCGCCGCCAACGCGTCGACAGCGGATTCGAGGCGATTTTAATCGCGCCGCCTGCAGGGGCATGCTGCATAATTTATAAAATCCATTTTAATCAGCGCACGCCGCACAATTACTTTGTCTGCATTTAAATGGCACAACACAGGGCCATAACTTGAACTTGGCCCAGCGGCAGGTGTCTAGCTCACCCTCCTGCTACTACCACAGTCTCAGACTCTGCTCGCAATCTCAGCCATGGTCTCTGTGACTTGTAAGTTCTATTCGGTTCTCTTCTGTTCTCTTCTCTTGTGTTCTGTTCTGTTCTACGTGCTTTAGGTGTGTTAATTCGAGCATACTCTGCTCGCTTTGCTCATTGAGTTGTCAGTGCGCTGTCTCGGCATGCTGCTGCTGCTGTTACTGCTGCCAACTACTTCATGATAAATAGCCCACAATTATGTCTACTGAGTCGTCCATGTCGACGACATCAATGCTGCTGTTGTTGCTGTTGTTTTTGTAACTTAGCTCAGTTCAAAGGCAGCACTTGCCGGCAAACAACAGCTCACAACAAAAAATGAAAAAACGCTAATTGAATAAACACGCCGAAAAACGCGCGAGAAAGCAGCATAGATACATTTGTATCTATGAGCTGTGTGTGCAAGTTCATACATACAGACAAACATACTAAACCCAAATTGGCACAAATGACAGCTAAACTATGCTCAAACACACATACACACACACACATACACACACGCATGCAAAGCGCAGGTTTTTATTGACATTTTGAGACGTTAAAAACCGCGAGCGAATTTTCAATGCGAATACGTACGGCAAATAAATTGCAAAAAAATAAAACATATTTAATAATACCCTTTTGTGCATTTTGAGCACAGGGCAAAAAAAAAAAAAATATTTCCAAATTCTTAAATAAACACAATGAAAACTTCATAATTGGCATTTTGGAAAACTTTTTGAAAATTTGTTTTAAAAATTATGACGTTTATAAAGCAGTACTTCCAGGTCTATGACATGCATCATATTATTAACCTATCTTTATATAGGCCCTAGGCACGTGTTATTACAATTATCTTATCAGCCAAACTATGAACCGGAAATTCTACCTCATGGTGAGGTAAAAAGAAAACTTGAGACTATTTGTAAATCAAAATGAATTTGTATCGCATGACCTGCCTTAAATTCGAACAATTTTGAGTGTGTATAGGCCTTAGTATAGGTTAGTTTGAGCAACGTAGCAATTCGTAGCGAATTCTTATCACAAATCATAGGCTAATAACCGATAAGAGCTGACATATTTAGCCATAGGCATAGTTTAAGTATTATATTTATGACAGTTGTATAAGTGCTTACGCAATTAATGCTTAATGCTTAAAAACTATATAATCTATTTATTTTTAAGGTATGTTTTTGTTTTTGGGGTCGGCAAATCGAAAGAACATTAATCAATATAATTGATGACATTTGGCGGGCCAGTTTCCGATTGGAAACAAAACGCTTATCGGTACTGAAAGCATCTAATACTATTAGTCAATGGATATCGTTTAAAAGTTCTTATAGCCGCGGCACCAGCTGTAACCCAACTTGCTCACTCATATCATCAATTTATCTGCGCATATGCTGAGGCGATCTATCTTAGCAGTTGAAGTGCATTCTTGTTCAATTGCACATAGGAAAGGAGAAAGAGAGCGGAGAGGTAGGAGGTTTGCTTGGGCAGAAGCTGATTTATGAATTTGACCGGGCTGAAAGTCAACGCGCCCATTGCTATCCATACACAGACTACACACACACACACATAACACACAGTTAATGACCCGCTGCCACGGAATTTCGCATAATGATCACTGAATTTATGGAGCACCAAGAACCGACAATTGCCTATCACTTGCTCCCTTTGATTGTACATCAAATGCACACTAAGTTAGTAAGGCAACACTTTAAGTTGCAACTTCAACTCCAACTCTAAGTCCGACTTCAACTTCAAATTCTTTGTCTGCATTGATTGCAATACATTGCACTGCTAACACAGTAACTTGTCTTGATTGCTCTACAGATTGACAAACTGACCCAGAGTCTGTGACGAACAACACACAAGATCAATAACTTTAATTGTTCAATTGTGCAGAGAGCACACAAAACATTGAAATACCGTTCAATGTTGATTTGTTTAGCAGTAATAATACCAAGTTTTAAGTCGTAAAAGTATCTTTAGTTGATTTGTAATCAAAGGTACAAAAATAACAACATTTATACCGTTGAATATTGATTTATTCAGTTTTAATAATCGCAAATTTTAGATTGGGAAAGTATCTTTGGTCGGAGTTGATTACTAATCAAAGGAACAACTATAAAAGAAGTAAGGAGAAAGGAGTTGTGCTTAAGTAGCTCATATTTGTTGTAGAAATTGTATTCTTTCCCTATTCCTTAGTCAAAAAGATACCACTAGAAATTCCTACAAGATTTTCCAGCTATTTTACAACTACAATTTGTAATTAAGATATCCATTAGAGATCTTCGTTTTTCTTTTAGCAAACAATAATATTCCCACGGCTAAGGTGACAACAATCATTAGATAGACGGCAATACATGTTTGTTTACTCTCTAGCTTGGCCTGGCCCCACCCAAGGAGATGAAAATAAGTGCAAGAAATATCCGCACGTTGAGCATAATTGATTTGTCTAATGCACATGGTAAAAAAAAAACATAGAAAAAGAAAAAGAAAAAAATGCAACACGACAGACGCTTGGCAATTGCACTGGGGGCGCTGTTTGTTGCCGTAGCTTTATTTCATAGATTGCCAGTTGGCAGATAAAAAGATACAAAGATACAATTCTGCTCGTTTAATTGCGGACTACACGCTGTGTGGTTTATACCCCCAGTGCCACCATGTTTGTTGGTGTTGCTGCTAGTGCGCTGATTAGCTGTTGAGTTATTAGCAAACACAGACTGAGATGTAGCTACAAGATAGATCAGTGCTGATAGATAGATAGATAGATACAGTTAAACTTTCCTGGCATTCATTCATTCGTTCATTCATTTGGCCAATGTTTGGCAATCAGGCATTCATTGTGCAAACAAAGGTGCCATACGAAGCGTGGCAAAGTCACCACAGGATTGACAGGCAGACAGTCAGACAGACACAGAGACAGAGAGACGGGTAGATAGTTAGACAGACGGATGTATGGACATTCAGTGAGCCCACTTGACAAAGCCAAACAAAGCTCAAAGGTTTCATTGCTTAATGTCAGGGGCTGCACAAACGACTTAAACTGATTTATAATTGCGATACGATACATTCTTTCTTCTGCTTTCTGTGCCACTTTTGCTGCCCCCTCTCTCTCTCAGTCTCTCCCTCTTATTGGCAAATAAATAAGCGCCTTAGCCCAGGCGATGACAACTCAGCCAGACCTCAGCTCAACTGGGCAAATATGTGGGCAAAGCACAGAGCAAAGCTGAACAGAGTAGGACGAAGTGGAGCGGAGAGGAGCGGAATGGAACAGAGTAGAGCAGAGCTGAGCTGAGAAGGCGACAAGTGTGTAAATTGAAACCCATTTGACTTGCACTGCATTTGGTTCTGTTCTTGCTTACCTCTTGGGTGTTAAAAACAAGCCAAACACTAGATCGACAGAACAGAACAGAACAGAACAGAACACAAGAGACCAGAACAGAAGAGATCAGAGCAGAGACCACCGACTGTGGTGGTGCCATTTAGCAGCTACTAAAAACTCCAACGATTGCCTCTCGAATGAAAGAAATTGAACTTTAAAACACAGGCGAGACGTGTCAGATTATTCACACGCCGAACTTATTTTGCTCTCGAATAAATACCATATATATATTCCGATATGGTTACACAGACAGACAAACAGTTCAATTGCACTCAGTGCATTGTTTATTGTAATGAGAGTGCTATAATAAACTGTCTTGTCTTTATTTTTATTGGCAGCAAACATTTACATTTACAGAATTTCAGTTGAATTGAAAGAATTAATCAAACAGCGTTTAATATGGCTGCTGTGTTGGCATTAAACTTTTCATTTTTTAACAAGATCTTTGCCAACTTTCTGATGTATTTATCATACCCGCAGGGGTTAGTGCATTAAAATGAAAAAAAAATAAAATACAAAACTGAAAACAGGCAACAAAATATGCGTAATTATCGACTAGTCACTTGGTCGAATGCTGTTAAGATACATTTAAGCTGCATGCCGCGAACTCAAAGATACAAAACTTTAGCAGTCGAGCTGCCGTTTCGCGCTGTCTGCTCCTTTGTGTCTGAGCCGTCATGGCTGTACGAACTTTCTGTATAGCTGTCTGACTGTCTGCCTGTCTGTGGGTCCGTCGGTCTGTTTGGCTGGTTTGGCTTTAGGCATCCTGGCGCTAAACGAAACCTGCGAGCCGCAACAATGCGATAAATAACCCGGCAGCTAATTTAAATGGCACGGCCAATGCGCTGCGCTGCTTCGCAGCCATAAAAACCCAATCGAAACTAGATCTGATTAACTTTGATTTATCGTAGGCGGCGGCGGGTATGCCGCTAAATTTAGCACAAGACCCTAGAATGCAACAACAGCGGCAGCAACAGCAACAGCAACAGCAGCACGAGCAGCCGCAAAAGTATCTGTAGCTGCAGCTCAAAAGTATCTAGAGCCTCAGCTTCATTAGGTTGCGGTTAAAAGGGCATAGAATTGAATTGTATATCGCTTGGGCGTGAGTTTGAGTAATGTGGAGGCGTCGCACCTCCACTCCCTGTTACCCAGTAGGGCCAGTAGGGCCAGTAGGGCCACATATTTGCACTTTGACTGCCAGCAGGAAGCCACCCAACCACACATTCGCACAGTCGCACATCACCAGAGTGCCTTGTCCTAGGCCAAGTTTAACGCCCTTAACGGCCTTGTTAGCACAACTTCCTTATGATTTTGCTGCGGCTAGAATTTGCATGCAAATCGCTGACATTATTACATTTTATATAAATTTTTCGGTGAACGCTCTTTCTTTCTCTTACCTTTATGAGCCACTCACGACTCCACATCAACCCACACTGTCAAATAAAAAAAAAGAGCAGCCAGAAGTTAAAGCTACATAAGCATGCCGCATAGGTGGGGCTCATCATGAGCCATGACGCTTAGAATGAAGTTTTTTAACCAAGATTTCAGATTTCAGAGATGAGATCTGTGCTCTAGGCCTGTCAACGGCTAGAAGAGCCTGTTAAAAATTGTGACTGGCGCCAAGATTAGATGGCATGAATGTAACCGCGGCTGTGCGACCTGGGGCAAGGAGTTCAATGCCATTAAGCATTCATAAATGACAACAATCGAAATTCGCATGTTGCGCATAAATCGCATGCGATACGCGCATGATACTCATAATTCGCATGCGCAGGGACATAATGATTTGAGTAATTTGTCAGATGCTTATTAAGAAATGCCATTAAGGCTGCAAACAAGTCAGTAAGCATGGAAGTGGCATAAATTAATTTCGCAGTAGCATAAAATATTCATATATATATATAAAGAAGAAGCTGTGTATCTGCGTATCTCTCAGATACTTATGGCCTGACGGCGCCAACGGCATTGATCTTGGCACATGTTCACTTTAATTAGGCTGACATATAATGCCTTATGCCGCATGCCAGCGATTCCATTAAAATGACAAAATGTTTAGTTCTTTTATTATTGGATTCCGTTTTCCGTTTCATTTGCGGGCATTTACATGTTGTTTTTCAACACTTTTTAATCAGGCTGACAACACTCTGTTAAGGTCACATAAGATCACATTAATTACAACAACAACAACAACACGTTCCAGCCATTAAAGCTCGATTTGCCACTGTTATGGGTGCGCCTACAGCAAAATGCTAATGAAAGCTACAAAAAAAAAAAATAAATAAATAAATAAATAAAAATAAAAGCGAAACAAAAAATCGCAAAGCGAAAATCGCTGCTAAAACACTTATAAGCTCATCCAATTAGCTGATTGTGATACGTGTTTTGGCAAGGATTTGCACTGCCAGCACCACCGTAGCTGTAGATACTGTCCGTCTGTCTGTCCATTCGACCGCACAGTGTGCAGTGCAGTTAGCGAGGAGAATTATGCGATCGATGCATGGAGCCGTGCGATGTCGGTCAATGGAACAAGTATGTTAACGGCAAGTGCACTTAAATTATTGAGCAAAAATACTTAATTTATGTCTGTGCGTATATTCAAATGATAAGAAATTCAAGGCATGCAGCTCAACGACTTCACAGCGAACATAAATAAGGCCAACCTCCTCATACACTCATGCACTTCAATATGAATTCGCCAGCTTTCTGAGTTTTCTCAGTTTTGTGCGTTTTTTTTTGCATTTGTGTTTATAAAAAAAAAAATTTAAAAAAAAACCTAGCGAAGGCCAAT
The DNA here is from genome assembly GCA_037040025.1 of Sphaerogastrella javana. NCBI lineage: Eukaryota > Metazoa > Arthropoda > Insecta > Diptera > Drosophilidae > Sphaerogastrella > Sphaerogastrella javana. Next base: position 12,026 of record JBANCZ010000099.1, on the reverse strand, counting down.
TTTGGCTCATATTTTAGTTTCACTTGCAGTCATTTCCTTTTGTTTATAAATGCATTTGGTAGCAGTTTTTTTTTTCGATTGGCCATCTGCAAAATGCAGTTATTGCCAATTTTTTGCCTGGTTTCCGCTGTTCAAATTTGTACAGCTATTTAACAGCAACAGACATTTTAGCACATTAACAAAAAATAAAGAAAAAATGCATTTTATTATTTAAAAAATAATTTATTTAATAAATTATATGCTCTTTTATTTTGCGCTTCATTTAAGGCTTTCAATTGGCGCACAACACTGAGCGCTGTCTGTTTTCATACTGCTGTTAAATTAGCATAAGTTACGACCTTATATGCTGCTATTAACAGAGCTCTGTTAAGTGAAGTTTAAATACGTTTGTTCCGCTTTTTAAAGCCATATTGACCAATGTTATTAACAGAGCGAAAGTGCACCACGACCAATGTTTTTAACAGCGCTCTAATACAGGCTTTAACATACTCTGTTAAGCCTTACTTCCAATGTAACTCACACTTTTAACTTTATCAATTGCGTAATTTGGCTTATATTAGAGTAATCTCGAACTAAGCAAAAGGGAAAATGAAAATGTCAAGAAATCATTTTCACACGCTTCAGTTGTAGCTGTAGGCTGGAAAAACAGTATAATCCATAAATTGCCTCTGGCTGCCACAAAAATATGCAGCGAGACCAAAATTTAATAAACAATATCAATCATACAACTGTCGAGCTAACAAGCTGCAAGTACTTGAGCTCAAAAGCGAATATGAGTGTGAGTGTGAGTGTGTGTGTGAGTGTATATGTAAAATCGATGCTCGGATTTAGTATTGGATTTTCCGCTTATCAAGAGCACGCACGACAACGACACTACGACAAATTAAAAGTCATAAATTTAATGAGCGCTCATAAAACTGCACTTGAGTGGGGCAACAACAACAACAAAAGCGACAACAACATCAAGAAACAACAACAATAGCAACTGCAACAGCGAAAAGAACAACCGCAGCTGCACGACGCTGCAGCACAGAGAACACAGTAGCTCACTTGGGCTTAAGTAGAGTATAACTTATAGATACTTTTGTATCTGGGCGATAATTAAGTGGCGCACTTGGATTACAAGCCCATAAAAGCCATTTGCACTGATCTCAAGTACCGCATTTATTATGCTGCCCTCCACTCGCTCTCTCTCCCTTTCTCTCTCTATCTCTCTCTCTCTATCAGTCTTTCTCCTTTTATCACTTAGTCTTTTGTTTCATTGTTTATACCAAAAAACTTTTGCAGTGCTGACGTCAAGGCGTTTTATGCCACTTGAATGAGGTGCAGCGCCACACATACACACTGAAGTTTGTTTAGGGTATTTTATGGCAAATAGACTGGAAATAATTTGCCAGACGCTCCATCTAAAATTGCAGTTGGCTTTTGAAATACCCTTAAAAAAAAAAACAAACACAAATAGTTGTAAGTTTTTTATTTTGGCCATAAATATGCAAACATGCCACTATTTTTTGTTGCAGTTTTTGCACCTATTGCCTCAAATAAAACATGACACTAGGCGTAAAACTGGATTGATATAGAGATCGTGTGACTACACTTAAAAAACTGCATATTATTTATGCACAATTATTTATTAACTAATTTTTTGCATACACTCAGCCTTAGCTAATTTTATCGATCAGTTTTGTCATGCTAATTATAACTAAAAACGATTTATATAGTATATGTATATATATTTAATCCAATTATCAATTCACACATCTCAAATTATTTTCTACAGATTTTGATCGAATGCTGTAATTAAAGTGGAAGTCCGTAAATTACTGCATTTATGAATCTTTTTATCTCTATTTATGTGTTTATTTTCCATCTGTCTATCGCACATAGCATTTTATATTTAGTTTAACTAGTGTATCGCTGTCTAGCAAATCTGTCTTTGTACTAGGTCTATCATATCTACTATAAGATACAGTCTGTTATGCATATATCTACCATATTAAACTTAATACGCATGTATCTTTATATCTATATATCAAGTATATCTATCTACTTGTTTGTTCCTTCTATGTATCTAATCACATCTCTATATATATAGTTTATTGTATCTCTGCCATATATCTTTGTCTAATTATCTTCCTATTTACTACAATATCTTAATCTAACGCTGATATATCTTTTTATCACCTATCCATTTGTGTATCTAAATGTATTTATTAATTTGCCAATTTGTATGGCAACGTCTCTTTTTAAGTAAACAATTTGTTAATGATATAGCAAAAGTTTTTGCCACAAGTGAGAGTAAATTTGCCTGTACAAATTCAATTTGCCGCTGGAGACAACATAGTTATAGCATTATCTGAATACGCATAAACATTGCAATATAAGACCATTTCCTTTTGACCAACTAAAGTATGTGTGCGAGTGTAAGTTTGTGTGTATGGAGTGCAGAAAGGTGTTGCGATAGCCACAGAGATAAGCCAAAGTCGGACTGTCATGATTAAGTGGCAATCATAATCGTTAACATTCAGTGCCAGATCGGTAAGAGTAGGCAGGTCTATATATACAATATTTGTAGTAGTAGTTCGGCACTTAATATGCTGCACTCTGTGGCACACACTCACACACTCATACACTGTATACTCAATTGATATGCGATTAAATAATGATTGCTAAAGGATCTCTGAGTAGGCAGTCGCTGCGTAGTCAACACATCAATCGAAAATGGGGTTATTGACGCATGTTTTGGCCTCTCTCGGTTTTTTTGTTTTTTGTTTTTTGTTTTCATTTTGGCGTCTGTTCGGCAAAAACTATAAATAACAATAAAGAAAGAAATAAAAAGCAACACACAAAAAGAAAAATAACAAAAGATAGCGGGAAAAATCAGCACAGCAATGAACTAAACAGAACTACTTCAATTTTTTCTTAATTTTTGCAATTTTCTTCTTTTTTTTTTTTTGGAATTTTTGCGAATTTTTTGCTCATGTTTTGCGGCATGTGATTAATGCCTGTCCGTGCCATACTCAACAGAGTTTGGCTCATGTTGATGTTGATGTTGCTGTTGATTTCGATTGCGATTGCGATTGCGATTGCGATTCCGATTCCGATACACGATTTTATGGGGTGCAAGAATAATTTTCCATAGAAAATATTAATAGAAATCAAAACAATCGAATTTTTGTTAGTTGTTGTTGGGATCGTGTGGGTGGGTGGGTGCCCAACAGACACCGGCTTGTCTCGAGTTATTTTGCAAGTCAACAAACAATTCGACACAGCCAAGCATAACAATAACAATAACAATAACATTAACAACAACAATAACAAGGAACTAACCAAAATAAGCAAGTAGAAAGTCATCGTAGACTCTGTCATTCATGCCACACATTTCGCTGGGCACACAGAGCAAAAGCAAACGCAAAAGCAAAAGCAAAAACAAAAAGAAAAAGGTGTTGAATGAACTATAATTTGCATAAATCACAATTACCTGTCAATCGATAAACGATCTCTGAACGACATGTAAAGTGTGAACATGGCCAACAGAAGTGCAGTTAGCCACAACAACAACAAAGACGACGACAAGCCGAACAAAAAGTCAGTGGCAAGTTATACTACAATGTATGACAAATGTTCAATGTTGCACGACTGAGTGGAGGCATGGAAACATGTAGACCTCACGGACTTGCAGACAGACAAGACAGATAGACAGACAGACAGACAGACAGACAGCTAGCTGGCATTGCGCCAGACCTCAAGGCATTGTTAAACGTTTTCCAAATGGCCTGGCTTTTATTGTGGGCCGCAACAAAAGCAAAATGCGAATCGCCAACTGCCAACTGCCAACACTAGACCAAGTGTTGTCGTTTCTTCCAATGTGTGTCTGCCTGTGTGTGTGTGTGTGTGTGTATCTGTGTGTGGCTTGTCACACAGGTGGTCTACGCGTTGCTGACAATGCAATTGACAAGCCCCACTTGCTATGGCGACTATAACTTAATTATAGACTCTAACTAGTTTGATTACAGCTCTATTTCGAATGCAACTTCAATTAGTTAACACGTATGGCACTGTTTGCATAATAATGTAGCTTCGATTAAACGCATAATTGAAGATAAGTATAACTTTCAGAGTTGTGAAACTTAAAAAGCATAAAAGTCAAATGTTTAGGATTAAATTGAAAATTGAACATGGCATTACTTAAATATACTAAAAATCTTCCTTGAATTTTATGTATTCTCAAAGTTTCTCAAGTGCATTTTTATTGAATTTGCTATTAAAGAAATAATGTTATAAAAATACAATTGATTATGGATAAAGTTCGCTTTATATTTCGAAAAATTCATTATTCATTCCGTTCAACTCCAATTGATACACAACTCGAAATTCTAGCAGCACAAATCTTTTTATGACCGCATTCTTAAATTCTGGTATTCCTCTCTAATTGAAATATTCCCACAATTTTTATTACTTGTACTTTGGGGTGAAGTTCTGTTCATTCAGTCGGGCGATCGTTTAATCAAGCATGCAAAACATTCAGCGCTTGTAGGCATCAAGTGTATAATGTTAATTTCATGCCGCATTATGAGGTCAATTAATGCGAACATTTAAATACAAATAAAAGACCTAAAAGCGAAACTGAAAATCGAAAGAAAAAAGAGAAAGAAACACGGAAAGCGAAACTGAGACGAAACGTTAGATGAAAACCTAAATGCTGTGAAAATAGCACAAATCCCTCGCTATAAACTACAAGAAATTCTATAATAGTTTTAACACATCGTAAAGATATTCTCAGTCCCATATGATATGGTGGTATTATACCGTATAAGTCGAAAAAAAAAAACGAAAGAAATTTGTATGAACAACATTTTACAGATGGCCGCGATGAAAGCTAAATTCTCATTTATGATGCATGGCGGCGACAATAAAAGCGTTAGATACATCGATACTCACGATGGACACGTAGATAAATAGATACAAAACTATTAGATAGATAAGCGAAAAGCCAAACTATCTGAAAAACTTGTCTAATATTTATTTGAATTTTGTTTTTGTTGTGATAAGTTTTGTTCAAGTTTTGCCTTTTTTTTTACATTTTATAGCATTACTTTCACTCTCCATGCTTATCGATTGTTGGAATGCATAACAGTTTATTTTTCTAACAGATATCGCCTGTATATATTTATATATGGTATCTTTATTATCTGTTTGTAGCATGTCTTTAATGAGCGCCAACATGCATTGACAGCTAAACTGCTCCACTCTATTGAGTTCTTTATGGTTTTTATGGGAGTTTATTTTCAAATTTCGAATTTCGAGTGCCGTTTAAAAATAACTTGATTTCCATGCATGTAATTCTATTTCAATTTCAAGATTACTTAATTAATGTGCAATTAAATACGCATTAGCAGCATTCAAATTGGAAAGAAAATTCTATGGAAATTCTCTGAGTACTTCTTATGATGACTGACATGTAGCTACAGTGTCCACTCCCGTCCAGTCTAGTCCAATCCCGTTCAGATACATGCTGTCCAATGCTATAAAATCGATCACTCAAGTTTGTTTTAAAATTGCGTAATATGATCGTTTTCCCATGCGGGATGGATGGAATTGTAACTTAATCTATAACCAAAAGTCATAGACCTTGCCACACAGATTTATAGCAGTTGCTATGTAGCATCTTTGTATCTTTTGCTGTATCTACAGCTGTATATGTAGCTGTATCTGTATCTGAATGAGGTAACACTTTATGTGTATTGTTTTGTTGTGCTGTTCGTGTATTTGTTTGAAATCTTAACTGCTACGTATGGCGGGCGTTAAGTTTGTTTATCACATTTTGTCAGCTACTTGCAGTTTGTATCTTTCAGATACACTCACTATACACACACTCACTCGAACAGAGAGACGTTGATTCGAACAGCCATTCGGTCGTTTCGTTTTGCCTTTTTGGTGTGAAGTGCGAATTACCAACAACAATTTGCATTTTGCGTTCAATGAGCCACTGACCTAAGTCAATACATTTTGCATTGTGCCGCGCTCTCTGGGCTGTGTGTGTATCTGTATCTATATCTGTGTGTTTGTCTGTGTATCTGTAGCTATTAGCTGTAGCTGTATCTGTAAATGTATCTGCAGCGTGTGTCTGAGTGTGTGTGTGTAAGTGTTTCAACTGAGCTGTTCGTCGGCTCGTCGTTCATTTGCGCCGATAATTATGACGTGTGCGCGCAATAGCAACAAAAAAAAAAAAAAAAAACAAAAACCAAATAAAACAACAACTATAACAACAATTGCTGACGTTGCATTTGTTATTGTTGTTGTTAGTGCTGGTCACTCGATAAGCGACGATGTCACACTTTTCATTTTGTTGCTTGGCTTCGATTGCACTTTATGCGCTCTGCTTGCAACTCGTTTTACATGCAATTTCTGTTGTTGTTGTTGTTGTTGTGTTTTTGTTTCGCCTTTTGTCAGATACAATTTCCAATTGTTACTGTTGTTGCGGTTGTTGTTGTGGCTTGCTAATTTATTTGCAACATTTGCTGTTTGCTGTTTGCTGTGAATTAATTGTAAGTGCAACTAAGCGCACTTTGCGCTATTTACGCGCGCACACACAGCTGCAGATACACGTACTATGAGCTACACGGCTCGTGCGGGGCGCGTGTATCTCATAGATACGACAAGCAGTGGCACATGTTGGATTACACACACGCACACACACACATACAAATGCACGTATAAGTCAAGATACTGATACTAATACAGTCGTGCTTTATCGCTAGTGGAACACATGCATTTGCAAATGTATCTGTAGCTCAAGTATTTCTATCTTTATATCTTCATATCTATGCTTTGTAATGGCAAAATTTGAGGAAGAATTAGGCTGACATTAACAACTTTAATTCACAAACAATTCAACTCTAAATAATTGAAATTTTTGTTTTAAGTTGTTCTCTTCTGTGAAGGTTTTTCTTTTGTGTTTGTTGAGCAGGAGGCAAATATGTCAAATGTCTGGCGGGTTGACAGCTAAAAATATATATTTCTATCTGCCCCTTGACGCGCCCAATGCTGCGGCTGACAGGCGACAATGTGCCTTTGCGCTCCAGATACCAAAACACTAGTATATATAAATATATACGTATATGTATTTTTGGGCAGCACAAGGCGTGTAATATGTGTGTCAACTGTGCGGCAGCATTGGCAATCCTAGAAATGTTTGTATGGAACCCAAAATGCAATCCCATGACATGGCTAAATCATGTCAAACTGACGCAAATGAGCCGCAAAGAGGCCAAATGCTGCGACAAATGTGAAAACGCTTTGAACTTTGACTGCAGCTCGAATTTACACTCTAACGGGGGGATAGACGGGAAGCATGAGCTTGGGGAGCTATTAGCAGCTGTCTAATCTAATATTTTTCCAATTCTTTTTTTGTCAGTGGGCCAACCAAGTGGTTTGCATGAGGGGTTGAGACAGAAAGCATACAAACTGGAAATATTTTTACTATAGATTAGGAATTTTGAGATCCCCATGAACAAATGAAAGTGCTTAACTTAATGTTATCTATTAAAAGGAAATTTAAATTTTATGTCTTAATATTTATATTATATACATTTTAAACTCTGTAACTCTTCAGTGTTATAGTCTGCGTGGCATCTATTTTGTAGTTTCCATTGACTCTGAGTGTTGCACTCTGTGCCAAATATTTGCACACGGCATTAAGATGATCTCTCGCTTTGCAGCTTCTTCGGTTACTGGGCGTATTATCAGCTGCTATAGCACACAATCAGAACGGTGTTATCAACATTATGTGACACATTAATGCTGCAATTAAATTTACAAGAAAGTACTAGGAAAAATAGTCAACAAACGCGCCGCAGGCGATAAGACAACCAGTTTTATGTTATAATATATATGTTGTTTTGCTATATTTTTTTTTTTTTTTTTTTTTGTGGGCGTGCCACAACTCGATCACATTGTAGTCACAATGTATGTACAGCTATCAAGTATCTGTATCTACCATGCAGTGAGTTGTGGCTGCATTTATGCATCTTGAGGTGGAACGCCTAAAAACTGGCTAATAGCTGCTCAATTAATTTGCCAACTCAATAAGCAATTTGTCAGGTCTTTTTACAGCATTTTGATTTATGCACTAAGATAGTTGTATCTATCGCTGAAGATTCATTTTAATTACACGTTGGACATGCGAACAGCGACCAAAACGGAACTGTTATAAGCCGCTTGTTTGGCATGCATTTGCCTTCAAAAGCCCCCCGACTGTCAATTGGGATTTTGTTAGACCCGGTCTATACACTACACTATACCATTCAACCTCCTGCCATACTCTACTCTACTCTGACTACCGACTGCTGATCGCTGTCAGCAGGTCTGTAGTGTCTGTCTGTATGTCTGGTTAGACGGCATCTTTTTTTATGTGAGACACGAAAATAGTTGCCACATAGAATCCATAAAACATTTTTAGCATTTGCAGACGTACAGCTTTTAAAAATTTGTTGTTTTTTTTCGTTTTAATTTTTTTTATGTCTGCGACAGATACAATTCTTGTAGATGCATATTGTATATATGCCCCTATATGCGGGCAGACGTTGTCGCCCATCATTCCCGACTGTCATCAATAGCTGCAGTTGCCGGTTGCCAGTTGCCAGTTGCAAGTTGCAAGTTGCAAGTTGCAGTCTGTTTCTGTGTCTGTAGCTATGGCACTTTGGCTGCCAGCTCGATTCCAAGTTCCGCATTATATATACATATATATTTATATGGGTTAACAAAGTGATCTATGTCTTTCAGTGTTTGTTGTGGTTTTAGCATGGATCTGGCTAAAGTTGTTCTTGTTCGGTAGCTGCTGACAAATTGACGAAGAGTTATGGCCAGCACACATCCAGAACGATTGTTGCTGTCTTTGAGTTCAAATCGAAATTAGAAACGAGATTTATATAGATTTATTAAGTTGTTTATTTGTTCCATTTGTCATATGGCATGGATAAAGAGTAATGGATAAGTTGAGTAAAACGTTAAGTGATTCATCTATAATTTATGTATAAACTATATTTCTTCTAGAATTTACTTAATAATAAACACATTCTTTCGGATTCAATCGCTCTATAATCATTTGACACATGATTAAAAAGCTAACGTATTCAATACTGCAGCTGTATCTATAAGATACTGCATCTGCGAGTGTAACAGGTGACATACTGCAGCAGTCAAACTTGTGCTGGGGCATTCGATGCATTCATATTGCTATTCATATTGATATTGATATGATCAATGGGTGCATTTAAAAGCGATTACAGCCTCTAATGGCCAGTCAACCAAAATGACTCAACACCTGCCACAGAGTTCTCGTATGAAGTTACGTATCTGGAACTAGAACTAGACCTAAACCTGATCCAAAAGCACGAATCCCGTTTGTCTGTCCCTCGGTCCCTCTGACCCGCTGTCTGAGCCGCTGCCTGTTGCTGGTGGCTTGGCCTAAAAAGCTTGCGACTTAAGAACGGCAGGGGGTAGACGCCGACAGAGAGTGCAGTGAGTGCGAGCGGGAGAGTCAGATGGGCAGACAGACAGAGATAGAACGAGACGCCACTTGTCTTGTCGTGTCTCAAATTAATTAAAGACTCATCTACATATTTCATTTCCACTCCAACTGGTTGTATGCGAGAAAATGCGGAAAACCAAAAAAAAAGATGGAAAAACATCTCAACGCTGACCGCAACGTTGACAACGTTGACGCCGACGTCGACGGCGACGGCGACGTCGACGCTGGCAGAGGCGCGCGCAGCGGGCGCCTTAAAATTGGCCTGTCATTGAGTGCGCACCCAGGGGGCGGCTGCTCTAGCAAGGGGGTTGGCTGGGGGCGTGGCATGTTTTACGAAATGAGTTTACAAAGTTTTTTACAGTTTCTTAACATCTTCTTTAAAATAGTTTTGACATTTTTTTTAAACATATTTCCATGTTGTTTTTATTTTTTGTTTGTTTTTTGTGTTTACATTGAACATTTTTACAACATCTACAAATCGTGTAGTTTTATATTCATATTTGTTGTTGTTGCATTTGTTGCAAGCTGTTGTTTGGCTTGTATTAATTTGTAAGAACGCCATGTTATTTATAATGTATTTAAATGAATTGGTACAACTTTCACTGGAAACTTTTACCACAAAGCGGCTTAGCTTCAGCTCCTTTGGTGGCCCTTGGGGAGAGCTGGAACTGAGTATAGGGGAATATCAGAATGATCATACTTTACACATTATTAGTCTAATTTAATCAAATCAAGGCACTCTCAATATCTAAGCTCATTTCTCATTAATGAATTAGACAGTCTCTTCGAGTTGTATTTTAACCTTTTTCTTTTGTTTCGTAACGTTGATTCTTTTAGGAATGTTTAACCGAAAAAATGAAGATGGTATGCTGAGATATTCTAGAGAACAGTAGCATTTGGTTGGGGCACAAGTCACATAAATTTGTTGGCAAACAGTGAAAGCTTTCGAAACTATAGATACTTAGTTAGATTGTTAGATAGCATGGAATGTGGTTGACAAATCCCATCAATGTCAGGCCCAAAACCCAATCACAATCACAATCTATCGCATATGCATGTATTTTTTAAATAATTTATTAAACACGAGTATCTATTGTCCATATGCAACATTTTGTGGGCGTGTAAGACATGGAAACTATCTGGCAATCTATTTGCAACCCCTAAGTATGAGCTGTCAACGTGTTTTGTAATTTATATTTTTGCGTATTCGCCTAATCGGATATTGGCTGATTTTGTTCGATATGCCGGAAATCCGCTGCCAACCTCCCCAAAAAAAAATGCCAAAATGGGAAAAGGAAGAGCAACAATGCAATTCGCTTATTGGCAACAAAAGATATACATATTAATAAATGCAATCACGAGGGTTAAAAAACGAAACAGCGGAAGGTAGCCAACTGTGAATTGAATTTGGCACTCATGCGATTATGTGGAATGTTTGTTATATATAAAATTTGTTCAGCCATGAAATCTTTAATAATATTTTGGTGTAGGGTGACATTGCATTTTCTTGGGGTTTTCCCACAGACACTCTGACTCATTTACATAAGAAGTTTTCACTTTCAATAAAGTGGCCCATAAACGTTTTTTGTTCAGCAGCAATTCAAGCAAAGTATCTCTAAGATGCTTACGCGTATCTATGTATCTATCACCCACACACGCTCTATGCGGTTATAGCCTGTATTGGCCTGTTGTCTGATTATGTTTAAGATTTATTGCCTTAAGCAGACAACTCAATAAGCTGCCACTAATTAGTGTTTAATAGCCAGGCAACAATTTAACGTTTTCGATCATCTGTGCGACATCTGTATCTATGAGATACAATTCGCTTGATTGATTCGAGCGACGCTCTGTAAATGCTATTAAATTGTCAAAATACACTGCCCACATTCATAAATTATGCTCTCCATCCCATATAAAAAACAAAAAGACAAGCCAATCATAAAAGCAACGGCGTGGCACAGTAGTGAAATATCCATTGTGATATTTCCCTTATTATGTTAAATAACCACAAAACGTTCATAAATTTTATTATACGTCACACATTTCCCATATATATATTTTATTTCTAATTTTTTATCTCTTTCATCCAAGTAGCATAATTAAAAATCTAAAGAAATATATTTTACATATATTTACGCTGACTTTTATGTTCATGCGTATTTAAATATAAATATATATTTGTATTTCTTTTTTGCTTTTTTGTCAACTCGATCATAAATTTTATTATTATCGACTGTCTCGGCTCTGGCGACAAACAAAAAACTCTTCAAATTAAGGCCTCATTTGCATAAACTGTGAGCCTTTTCTGGGCTTTAACGGTGATCAGTTCAAGTGCTGCAGGGGGCGCTTGGAAGTGGGAGTGTCTGCAGGCAACATGCAGCAGGGCGAGTGGGGAATTCGGGTCTCCTCACATAACTCAATCGAACACCTTTGAAACTTTTGTACATTTTTGACAGCAATATTTTCGTTTGACATTTTAATTTTAATTATTATC
>JBANCZ010000098.1:0-59752 GCA_037040025.1 Sphaerogastrella javana | reverse complement strand
GTTTTATGCATTATAAAATGTTATTTAATTTGATTATTATTCTTAAATTTTGATTTTTATTTTTCGTCCTAATAATTTAGCATTTAAAAACAAAGTTGGGGGAGTTTTAAGGTTTACAACGAGAGATCTTAATTTAAGAAACATGTAATCATGCATACATTAAACCAGTTTGTCGCTGTTACTTGCTAATTAAAAAAAAAGCATTCTATAATTTAAAATACAATACACAAGTAAAGTTCGTTTGTTTGTTCTCAAGTACATAATACATTTTAAAGCAATTTAAAGAACCCATTTTGCTAAAGCTAACTTTTAAGGAGCTTTTGGGAAGGGAGAGGGAAGGATTGGTATATGCCTGTAGATTTATATAAATATAGATACTTGTTTTATGTTATCATTAAATATATGTTCATATATGTATACTCGGTTATATTGCAAAGCATGAGTATGCACATTATGTTCTATCTGCGCTCCGTTTGTAGTGTTATGTTTGAGTCCGAATTTGAATAGTTCTGTTCCAATCTGCTACGAAAATCGTCCTCGCCATCCGAATAGGAACCCACAGAGCGACAAATTCTGTAAATCGAACAAAAAAATAGTGTCAATAAATTCTACCATACAATTATATTGCATTAGATGTAATTAGAATGGACGCATTCCTTTCCTTGTCCATATGCATTAAAGTATTATTAATAAATTGCTTTATCAATTTTCATACCGTTGCGTTGACGAATAGCCCTCGATAGCCAGGGCTTGACTCACGCCCGGTGGCATTAGTTGCTGCAACAGGGCTTCTTTGGCTGCATTTGCTGATGTGGGAAGCGGTACGTGGTTCATGTCTACCGATGAATGTGACTGCGATAATTCCGAATTGGCTGCCGATGGAGACAAACCGTTGACATGCCTGCCAACCACAATCGTTTGACTCTGTTGACTTCGATCCACTTCATCACGCTGCGTGCGCTAAATATATCGAAATGTATTAAATAGTTCCGGTAAATTGCCAAATGTGTTGCGTAAATCACAGTGTCCAGTGATGTCATAGCTTAGCTGACATATATTTTGTTTAAGCAGATAAATGGCATATTTCGTTTGATGCGATGGCAGTATGGAGCGAGTATACAATGGGAATCTGTGATAGATTTAAGTAGAATTAAGTAAGGTTTTAAAACACTATTAGTGGTATTTCTTACTCCCTTGTTGAATTGTTCATTTCTTGGATCTCATCGATAATACGCGCACGTGACGGTTCATAGTAAATGGGATTGCGCAGCGGACGATTCATAATGTAGGCCAGCAGCTGCACCAAATGCGCCACATATCCCAACGCTGCACTCACCGCCAGCGGCGAGACATGCTCCAGCATTTGAGCATTCGCTGGCTGTCGCAAATCGCTCGTGTACTTCTCCATGTGCGGAAAGGCTATGCCACAAATGCTAAACTGTTGCGTGCCCAAGCTTTGGATATTGTAGATTTCCTGTAGCTCCAGCACAAGCGTTGACATACGACGCTCCACCTGCAAATAAAAACAATTTCATGATTCACATCATTGTTTCATCTTTATATTTAACTATATTTCTTTGTACCTGTAGTAAAATTTCTCGCTTTTGCTCACGCTCCGTTTTCTGCTGCGCCGCCTGTGTGCGCAACTCCAGGCGCTGTTGCTCCAGCTTCAATAGTTGATTATGCAAGCGCACCTGCAGCTCATCACGCTGCTCGCGCAGCATTTGCAGATGTCGCTGTTGCTGTTGATTGCGCTCCTTGAATGTCTTCCGTTCGGCTTGCAGCAGACGCTGTTTGCAGCGTAATGATTCAATCTGTTGCATTAGCTGCTGGGCCGTGTAGAGCGTGAGCGGAGCTATCTGTTGCTGTTCAGCGAGCAGCACGCTTAGCGTCCGGCCCATGGAATGCTGTTGGGAATGATAACTGCCATAGGGTGAGAGAGAGATGGATGTGGTGCGTGGCTTTAATCGCAGTTCATTCCGCGTAATACAGGGCACACTGAGGCGTGCAATTTCCTGGCTAATCTCCTGTATCTCACGCACTCTCTTGCGTTGATCCCGCTGCCTGCGCTGCAGCAATAGAAGACTCTCCAAATTGTAACTGGAACGCAGCTCTGACTTAGAACAGGCCAACTCTTGATAGCGCATGGTGCTCATCTTGAGCACCGGACTGCTACTGCGACTCACTGGTGGCGAGTTGATGCCCATTCCATCGGCTGGCGTCTGTTTTACATTATTGTCCTGCTCGGCCGCATATCGTTGATACTGCATGCAAAGCTGCTCGTGCAGTCCCTGTTCCCGGATCAACGACGGCGATGTAAACTGTTCACCATTTAAATGAAATATGAGACAATTGCTGCGACACTGGCTTAGTGCCAGCGGTGCAAGCGGTATTAGGCCGGAGAAGTATACGCCCCAGCTAAAAAGTAGCTCCGGCGGGCGTGGCAACTTATGGGGCGTCAACTGTACGTTTGGCAAATGCTGCGTATGCGTCAGATGGCGGCGCTGCGTGCTGCAAGAAATACAATCAATGATTCATAACTAAAATATGCGTAAATAAATAATGTATACTGCAACTGACTACGATAACTAATACGCCATTTAAATTCCAATTACATTCAAATAGCGAACATTCCAATTGCCTGTAGTCTGATTCTTGCTTATCTTTTGTTCTAGTTCTTTCGCTTCATGATGAGCTTGACTTTAGCTTTACCTTTTCTGTGACTCCGTTTCCCGCTGATCAGTCTCATTTGGCGCATGGCGCCGATGGGCGGCCGTCGGCTGATATTGCGCCCAGACTTTGACACAAACACATTTCGAGTTGGATTTTCGCCAAACGGCGTCACCCGCACATATCTCCGCCCACTTTTGCTGCTGATGTCGCTGCGGCAACGATTCGCTCGTATAAAATGCTTCACTAGCCTTATCTGCATGCAGTGTATAGTACACAAGTAGCTCATGCTCATCCCCACCATTGCACTCATCCGTCCCAATCGAGCTAGACTCACAGTCTATGTTGAGTCCTTCGATGCGGGTCAGGTTGCGGAGTCGCAATTGCTGCGACGCCAGCGGCAGCCACTCGCGACAGCGTGGACGCAAATGCATGACGGTCGTTGTTTGGCGTTGAACGTTACGCTAGCTGGCTTTTCAAGTCCATTGTAAACGTAATTAACAATTGAATTATGTTTAATTATTTGCAAAACTTGACTTTGAACAACACTTTTTGGTATAAACAGCTGTTGTATGCTGAACAACGACATAAACAGTGTGACCGTTGCACACCAATTGTATTTTTTTATCTGTGAACAAGTGGCAACGCCATGAGAGTGCTATAGCATATGTTTATTATTTAGTGGCAACGCTTAGACAGTGATGTTGCACACGTTTATTGGTTTTCAAATAATTAACGCAATTCTTTTTTCTTGAGAAATGGTGGAATTAATAATAAAAACAAAATATCAGCTTACCATTTGCAGCTCCTTATACAAATATATTATTACATTTGCATTTAGCTAGTTTTTTAGATGTTTGATTGCACAGCACTGCCCATTGTTTGTGCTGTTGTCTAACGTAGTGGCAACGCTGGCAAAGTAGTTTATATTGGTGCGCGTAAAAGGCAGCTCGTTGCAAGGTTCTCTCCAAATGAAATTCCATTATAAACAATAAGAAATGTTACAAAAGCTGTGCTAATCTTGCATTTCATTGTAGATGTTCAACTTTATTAAAGAAACAATAATGGCGCCAGCCACACGCAGCAGCACACAAAGGGACAAAGCAAACTGCGCGGGCGAAGGACTGGACAAGGACAAGGACAGAGATAAGGATAAGAATGTGCCAGGAAAAATGCAAGGATATAAAATAACTGATAATGAACGTACACGAAAATTCGGCATTGGTGCTAATTCTCTCGAAATGCTTGTAAGAAAGGCACATCTCAAATTTCCGGTAAGAATTTCTCAGATTTCTTGAATTTCTTCCCATTTTCCAATTGCGTTTTACAAAACTGTGAAGCCCCCACGCATCTTTCTTTCTATCCTTGTCCCTGTCCCTGTCCCTGGAGATTCAAGGCCAATGCTTTTTCGTCTACTTCCGCTTTGTTTGTCGCCCTGCCTGCCTCAATGTCATCCATTGGCAACCTAGTATAACGCATGCGCCAAAACAAAAACGAAAAACAAACAAATCGGACCCTCGACACCTGTTGATTCATTTGTTACAACTCGTACTCTGGAGGCTACATAGGTCAGGGCCCTGTTTAGTTGGAAGTCAAGGGCAGCTTGTGTGCTCGTGTTCGTAATAAGTCAGACCAGTCCTTGATTTTACAGCTGGAGGAGCTGCATATTTACTTGGCTTCTGATGGCTTTGAAGTGTCCGATGATGAGTATTTTAACAGCTTACCCGCACAAACGCTTCTCATTGTGGCTGGACCCGATGCAGTCATCACAACAGGTGAATTTCCGATAATCTCGGTCAATTTCAAACTAATTTGTGTATTGATTTGCAGATGCTGACTTTGAATTTGAGAAATTGCGACAGGAGTCACCATTGCTGAAGGTCGCTGATATATTCTATGACTTTATTGAACAGCACCCGGACAAGTTTCGTCGCATGATTACAGAATACGAGAGCCAGAAACAGCAACGTGCTCTTGATAATACCAAAGCCCATCTGAGCCTCAAGGCTGAGCACATGGAATGGTTTGAAGGTGGTGAGCAACGTTTTCAATCCAAAGAGGAGGCCATGGCCATGCGAGCGCAGACACGTGTGCGTGGCTACTATTACAAGACAAAGGAGGAGCTAACACGCACTCAGCTGTATCGACAGAATGCCAAGGCGCGGCATGTGATCAATGCTGTGTTGGAACAGTTTCGCTATCTGCTTATTGGATGTGATTACTTCTCCATGATGTTTAATCGCAAGTGCCAGCAGAAGCACGAGATGCTGCTGCAGCATCTGAACGAGGAAGAACCCGATGCAGCTGGTGTGCCCAACAAACGTTTGCGGCAACTTATCAAAGACTATACGACACGACATGGCATTCTGGACGAGTGGTCTGTTTCGCTATGCACAGATTTGGGTGACTTCTATTGCCAGGGCGCCTACTCGGACAACGGTAACTGTTGCAGCCTGCAGCACTCGATCAATCCATATGCTTCGCGCGAGAATTTAATACTCTTTCAAGTTTGGAACCTTGATCATCAAATCGAGCTGTGTCGCTCCATTCTACCGAATTTAGTGGCCAACGTGAAGGAATTGGTTACACAACCACAACGAAACTGTATGCTCCACAATAAACAAGCTATAGATATCTCTGTGCTAGAATACTTTCTGGAAATATTCTCTCTGAAGAACCTCAAGCTGGTGCATATTGTCTGCCATGAAAAGGTGCAACGTACGAATCGTTCCAATGGACGATTGCTTTGCGCCGACTGCCACGAGTATCGCATAGTGCAAGAGCTCATGGAGCTGCAGACGGCTGCGAAAACCTCCTAGGAAACGCAGTCTAGGCAAAACTATTAAAGCAATATAAATACAATAATAATATTATAGAAAAATCCTATGACATATATTGTTATATAGACATATATTCATGTCAACTGCTTTATAAAGGCTCTGACCTTAGACCGTGTGTAAAATACTGACTCAAGCGACTTAACTCAAAGTTAAATTGTACAAATGAAAACTCAAGTATCTCAAAGTTAACTATCAAAAGTTTAGTGTTGAAAGTTGGACATATTTATGCATTTAAAAATATGGATAAAGTTTATAATAACTGATATATATATATATATATACATGCTATATGTAAATTAGCTTTAAATGTTGTTAATTGTAGAACGCATAGTTGAGTTACTTACGAATATGTAGGCCGTTGCTTGGATCAACATGTCCATTTTAAGAAATACATATATATAAAATATAATATATATAAATATATATTAACGTATGCAGAAATATATATATAATATATTATGTGCTGACAAAATGTAAGCTATTGTTAAAATCATTGGAGGAGACTTTCGAATTTACAGCAAATCTCTGGTTTTATTTAAGTGCAATATATATAAACTCTGTACTTGTACAACTACTGTGAACATATAGTTAAATATTATTGAAATGAATATTTCCTTGTTCTACTGAAAACATATAATTAGATTTATAATGTTATCATACGATTTGGGGCTTTGTTTTTGCTACTCTCGACTTCCGGTACCTCCAAAATAAATGAAATTTACTTTAAACTTAATATTGTTTTATTTCTACTCGTACTTCCAAATGAAATCCGGCTTTTTGTTTTAAATTATTTCTTTATTTACCAAAAAATATGTCACTGCATAAAAACTTATACAACACAGAAAAAATATAGATGTATCAGTATAAAATAATAATAGTAGTCAAAATAAATTTAATAACAAATTCGTATGCATACGAATGCCACTATAAGTACTATATATTTCATTTCTAAATAAACAAGCGGATCGGACGGTCGGACAGAGCCGACTGCTAGATTTTCGGACCCTACGTAGGGTTATACATTTGCGTTGTTTATATGATCATTATTACTTAGAAAGAGAAAAAAACAATAATTTGTTTATTAATAATATGAATCGTTTGTATTATTGCGCTTTCGTATTATCCGGATACATTTAAATGATTGGGTCGATTTATCAATGCATTTCGTTTCGTTGTTATCTCTGTTTTTCTTTACAGCTTAAAATTTAGGATTAGTAATGATTCGCTTTCGTATATAATTTTGTTAGAATTTTTTTTAGTGCTGCTACCAAATCGCGTTTAACAAATTCATGAAAATACATATTCATTCTTCTCTTTAAGTTTTCCATTAGCTGTTTTTATCCACTACAATGCTAGAGTTTTGTTAGTTTGGTTTTCAAGAAATTTGACTAAGAAAAAACTGTTATTGCAGAGGCCCGTTCCCAAGCTATTTGGATTGTGGTGATCCTAAGTTGATTTTTCTGGTACTTAAACTAAAGACATGTTTGCTGTAGTACAGTCTGTGGTTGTTGTTCTTGATGTTTTTTTTTTTTTTTTTTTTAGCTATAATTGATTTCTATGGCTGTGAGAAATAATTATAGATCCGATTGTCCAGGTCCTGTAAAAAAGCAAATGAATACGAAATTAATAAACCATTCAAGGATTCATTCATCAGACACAAATAAAGCTAATCAATTGTGAAAAGTTGTTGTTTGTCTTCCAATTTGATTAGTTGAAGATATGCAAATCTGAAGACTTTGGACGTGGGTACGTATATACAAGTAAAGACAAAAACGAATCAAGAATATAGAAATCAAATTAAAGAAAATAATAATAATAATAATAATACCAAATAATAACAAAAATGAAGCAGCAAATAAAGAGAGTGCAAGGCAGCCAATTGAAATTCGAGAGAAAACTTCACCTTTAGTTGAATTCATTTCATAATTTCATTTGAAATTTGTATTTTGTATTTTGTTTATGCAAATTTGTGGAACTTCAGTTCAATTCGTAGGATAAAAGCCATTCATTTCATTAAAATTAACGATTAAGTTTTGGTTAAGAATATAAAATTTAATAATTGTGTGTGAAAAAGAATAAAGTTAATCAAAGTATAAGAAAAACATTCAATTATATGTATTTGTAATTATATTTGTTGTAAACTCATGAATGGTTAATGTTACGAACGACTTTTCATTGTTTTTGCTTTATATATTAATATAAATATAATATATATTTATATATAATTATATAAATATAAAATTATTTTTGTACATTTTTTCATTTTGATCGGATGTAGGTTTATTTCTTTAAGAAAATAATCTTCATTCGTTGTTCAGCATTTTGTTTCAAGGTGGAGTTTACTCTCCAAATCTTTTTTAAATTAAAATAAGCTATACCAATTTCAAGATAAATAGCATTTGAAAAGATATAATAACTTGAGTTAAAATATTTGCGACAGAACACTTTTAAATCATTCGTAAAATATGAAATATGTTTTTTCATATTTAATGCATAGTTTTAACTACATAGTGTTAATAATATATTTATAATCACAGATTCTAGATATGTATTCAGATGTTAATTGAGTAACTAGTATACAAACCTGGTTAATTGGGTTGTTTGCTATGATATAAACTGTTCAAAATTCCAATTTCCAAATAATTTTAAAACATATTTAATACATACAATATGCATTACAATAAAACTAGGTAAGAAATGAATATGGAATTCGGAACACGCTATCTTAAATAGATTTATACTTTCAAAAATATTTTAAAATATTCAAAAATAGTCTTAAAAATGTAACTATCGCAAATATTTTTCGCAATTAAATAAATAAGAGATAAAATACGGCACACATAATTAAAAAAGAAATCAAATGGAGGCAAAAAATAAATTAAAATACATAGAGTGTAGAATAGAGGACAATTTTTCGTGTTTTTTAAAAAACATTATAGAAAAAATTAGTTCAAAATTTTGCTTAGGAGTTTGATATAAAAGTTTTAATTGAATTTTAGGTACCTTAGGATTTTGAACGAGTTTTAATCAAAATCATTGAGTTGATGAAATTGTTTTTTGGTTTTTATTTGTGGCGATTTGATAGAGATTTGTTCTTCAGTTTTGTTTTGTTTTTGGTTTTTTTTTTTGTTTTGTTTTGGTAGTTATTATTTTAGGTTTTT
Organism: Sphaerogastrella javana; assembly: GCA_037040025.1. NCBI lineage: Eukaryota > Metazoa > Arthropoda > Insecta > Diptera > Drosophilidae > Sphaerogastrella > Sphaerogastrella javana. The sequence continues at coordinate 51,081 of JBANCZ010000098.1, read as the reverse complement.
AGGTTTTTGTTTCGATTTTAAGATAAATGCAGTTGAATTTTGAAATATGACTGGGCGCTTTTAATTGTTTAATTGAGATAACAAACGTAACGAACGAACGAATGAACGATTTCTCTTCTATTTCATTTCTTGGGTTTCAATTCAGTTATTATTTTCCTTTATATACATTACATATTAAGAGATATTAATTCAATTAATAAACTGTGTATGTGTTTTCTTGTCATATATTATACAAAATGATGTGGATGTGGGTATGAGTGACTAGAATAGAACAAATGCAATAACTGGCCCCTCCTTACAAAAACCCTCCCATTATTTTCCCCCTGTAAGGGCAGTGAGTGCTTCGTTGTGATTCAAATGCAATTATTAACTATAGCCTATAGATGAACCCGCCCCTAATTATACGAACTATAATGTATGTATGTATACTATAATAATGTATCTAGTTATTCCTCTACTAGACCTTGCGCCAACTGCTCACTGAGCGTTCTCTGGATGGTTGCCGGAAGCATTCCGGACTTTTGCTGCCTCGACTGTTTAGTATTTCGGGTGATTCTGTCACACGTGCCAGATCCCGATTGATGGTCTTCGAACTAAGGACGCGCGGACAGCGAACTGTCCAGGGACTCCGCCTGGGATCTTGCAGTGCTCTAAAGGCTTTTGAGGGTACGATCTCTTCGCCACCACTCGCATCTGTCCAGCTGCTGTAATAGTCTGAATATTCCTTATCTTGTTTAGGCGTCAGCGCTGGCGTGCTGTCCAGTGAGCTGTTGTCCATGGAGTCCATTTCCTCGACGAGTGCCCGCTTAGCCGCCGCCTGCAGACGTTCCATGGGGAGATTACGCAGATGTGTGCTGTCACTTTTGAGTAGCAGACTCTGTACGAGCTCATTGACAAGCTTATCGCTGACTACACGCTGTTTGCTGGGCGAGGGGGCCACAATCGGTGAGGCAGGACTGTTGGGCGTGGATGGATTATCTGCGTCAATGCTGGTATTCTTGCGCAATGGCAATGACAGACGCTCACGTCGCTCTGTCATAGATTCGGCCTCTGCGACTGCATTGGGGTTCTGGCGACGTGTAATGGACACGTTGTGCACAATCTTGCGCCTGCTTGGCTTTAGTTGAAACTCATCTGCTTGTGCAGCTTGCGCGGCTTCGGGCAGATCGTTCTCGTCCTGCAAAAGTTTGAAAAGTCTGGAATGTGTGGCCGCACGTTGGTAGCTGGTCATCTTACGCAGCTCTGGGAAAGATTCGGATTCGGTGTCCGTTTCGGACAGTTGACGATTCATGTCTGTCACGCCAGAGTCATCCTCCTCGATCTCAGACTCTGAACGTTGTGTGCTGCTATTGCGCGAGAGCTGGCCCTTGCCACGTCCACTGTCCACGGACAAGGAATGTATGGTCATGACCTTATCGGTGGACGGAATCGAAGGACCTGTTTCGAATACGTTGATCCGATCCCGCACTGATATTTTAGGTGTTTCATCGAACTTTTCCACTCCCAGATCGGGCAGACCATTAGACAACCGTTTGCGTTGTTCTGTTACTGGTGCCGACTGTGGTTCTGGTTCTGGCTCCGGCTCTGGCTCCGGCTCCGGCTCGACATAAACCTCGGGTAGATTTGTTGGAGTTACCGCTCCACGTTCTTCATCTTCTGTTTCGTCAATTTGTGGTTTATGTTGCTCCATGATAGCACCATCCTCACCCACAATCTCATATTCACCTGGAGGACCCAGATCAAAAGATTCAATAGACTCTTTTGCTTCTAAAATAGCGCTTTGGGGATTGGTTTCATGCTTTTGCTGTACCTTCTGCTCATCAATTGAAGTATTGAAGAAGGCCATGGCCTGTCGGTAGTTATGACGCTTCTGTTCTGCTTCCTCCAATTGTTGAGTTTTGGCACGTTCCTCTTCGATGTCTGCCCAGAAGTCAGGTTCATCGTTCTGCTGCTCTTCCTCGTGGTAAGGCACAGTCCAGGTATGGACCGTGGCAGGCTCATGCATGGAGGCCAATGACATTGTATCAACCATACTCAGGTTTGTGTCGGGCTGTTCCTCTGTTTTGGGGATCTCCTCATTCTTCTCATGTTCTAGCTCTTCATCATATTGCACAGCCAGTTGTTGTTCCTCTTCCACAACAGGATCCACTATTTCTGGTTCGTCACCGCGCGCTTCCTCCAATTTGGCCCATACATCAATTTGCACGGCAGGCTCATCGGGTAGTTTAGCCCGAAATGCTTTGGTTTCAACTGGTTTATAGGGTGTCTCCTCTACGGAATTTTGACGCTCTTTCTTTGCCCAGAAAGTTGCTGATTTGTGGAAGGTGACATCATCGTCATCAGGTTTACGGTTTGCTTCGATTTCAGCCCAGAAATCGATCTCTTCATCTGTGTCTACTTCGCGTGGTTCTTCTGGATACTTTGTTGGATCAAATTTAAAGTTTTCTTCACTGTCCTCAGTTGATTTAATGTCCGCCCAAAAGTCGACGTCTTGTTCTTTTTCAACGGTCGAACCAATAGAAGCATGTTCCTGTTGGTCTGCCCAGAAGTCTACTTCCTCGTCTTCTGCTTGAGCTGTTTTTTGCATAGGAGCTTCAGTGTTACGGTCGGCCCAAAAGTCGGTATTGTCTTGCTGTGTTTCAGATTGATATTGTTGGGGTTCTGTTTGCCAATAATATGTTGGTTTTTGCTCTACTGTTTTCTTAGATTTCGCTTTTTCCACGGATGCCCAGAAATCTTCTTCCTCCTGTTCTTCCTCTTCCTCTACTTGGACTGTTTCAATAACCTTTTCAGGTTTCTCTTCCACTTCAAAATGCACTTCAGCGGATTGTGACTGAGGTAGCAATTCAACTTTAGCTTTGAGTGTAGTTGTCCAGTATTCTATTTTGGATATTGGTTCTTTCTTCAGTGGAGTATATGTGACTGTTTTTTTCTTTTTTGCTATCTGCGTATCATCTTTGCTCTTCTCAATGCTAGCCCAGAAGTCGACATCCTCCTCTGGTTGAGCTTCTGGTTCGGGTTCCTTGGCTGTAGTCGCAAAAGTTGACCAAAAACTGTTCTTAGCCGCCTCTAAAGAGGCCTGTGTCTTGGTTAGATCGCCTGATTTAGGTCTGGGCTTCACATCTGTAACATTTGTTTTCTCACGTAGTTTAGGCGTCTCTGTATTCTCTGTATCTTTTACCTTGGTTTCAGGTTCCCGCTCAGTACTTTTCCAGAAAGTTTTAGACTGTTCCATCATTTTCTGTGCTTGCATTTTTGTAGCCATAAGTGTTGCAAAGAAATCGAACTCCTCCTTTGGAGCTTCTTCCTCCAGTTCCTTGGGTGACTCTAATTTGGCAATATTGTTTGTGAGTTGTCCATTCGAAATCTCCGAAGAGAATTTGTTGCGCATATTCAATGAAAAGGCAGAAGGTTCATGGTCGTCCTGGTTTTTCACCGGTGGTGAAGATTTTTCCACAGAATTAGAGCGTGAAGAGTTGGATAAACTGATGGTAACGCTAACCTCACAGTCATTATCATCCTCTTCATCGTCACTCTCTACTTTAGCCACACTAAAGTAGTTCCGTTTGCTATCTAGACTTGGACGCCTATCCTCGACCTTTGCCAAACTACTTCCCACCTCCATGGTGGCAATGTTTTCATCATTTGAGCTGCGGCTAAAGGAAAAACGCAAAGGCAAACGCACAGTTACCGATGAAGACTCCTCATCATCTTTATCTGCATGATCATTACGAACAATCTGCTGCTCCATTTCATCATCATCTGCCTCCTCGACAAGGGCCATAGTAGCATTGCTTAAATTAGATCCATTACGATTTATAATTGTCTTAGCGTAGTCACTGCTCCGCTCTATATCGCTTTCCTCCTCGTAGATGGTACTAAGATCCTCCTCGACTATGTATTCAATGTTCTCCCCGTCAACATGCTCTTCCTCATCATACATTTCATCGGCTGTTGTGACATCATCGTCGTCATCACTCTCAGAGTCTAACTGTTCAATAGCAGCTTTACCCAATCCCTTGTAGATCTGTACATTATTCACGGATTTGATGGCCTGCAATGGAGCTGGCCCGTTATGCTTGGGTGTTTCTGAATCATCGTCGTCATCCTCATCGCTACTGCTGCTGCTATCGCTGTCACTTTCGTTAACATCTGGTGAAGCACCTCCTCCCAACTGTTTGGGTTGTTCTCCGGCGTAGTTCTTCTGCAATTGCTTGGATAAGTTCGCCTGAGTATTGCCACCGGCAATCTTATTAATGTTGGCCAACCGTTGACTAAGCACATCGATGACCTGTTCTTGATTACTGCAGAAATTGCGTGAGCTTTTTGGTCGACTGGAGAGTTCCTCGATTTCCACAGAGTGTGCACGCTTTGGCGGTTGCTCCACCTTGATATGATGGTTCATTATAACCTGCGACGGCATATCGTCTGTACTAGGAGTGATAATTATATCTGGTAAGACACTGCTAGCACGGCTCTCCGTGGAACTTTGACTGAAACTGGGTGCCACTGGATAGGGGTACGCCCCATACGGAGGAACAAATTGAGGATAATTCTCACCGGTTGGGTTGGCTGACTGCCCATAAGCCTGTGGTGGAGGTAAGTAGTACGGATAGGGAAAATATGGATAAGGTGGATAACCTTCTGGCGGTTGCTTGCCATCTGCCGTCGGAGGTATTGGTGGCGGATAAGGATACGGATAGGGCCAATTTAACACCTGTGGAGGTTCTCCATTTACACCCTGCCCTGGAGCAGCTGGTGGCGGTGGGGGTGGCATGTACCATGGATAGGGATAGCCGTAGGCGTAGGGATAATGCGGAGGCACCGATTGTGAACGCTCTGGCTGAGGTTTAGCGGGACTACAACTATCTGAACTAAGCGATGAATTCGATGAATATGTGTTTGTGTGTGTGGTGGTGGGTGGAGGTGTGGGTGTAGCTGTATTTGCTGTAGCTGTGGATGTAAATGCGGATGGGGATGGGCATGTATAACTATGACGTTTATTGATTTTACTGTTAATATCTCGGTTATGGTTATTATTACTGTTACTGTCATTCATTTCAATATTATTATTATGATTATTACTGTGATTGATATTATTATTATTATTGTGATTATTGGTTTCGTTCAATTCATTATTTTTTCCCAAATCCGAGTCCAGCTCGGTGTGATTTTTATGTTCTGAGGTCGGTATTTTTTTTTTTTTTTTGGTGCACGGTTATCAAAAATTAAAAAAAAAGAAAGAAGAAAAGAAATAGACACGGTGAGAGTGCATATTATGATCAGTACACCAAAAAATTTTGACTGTGAATATAAACGATGTTTATTATAAACGATCAAGCAAAGCAATATACAGATCTTTATCCACGATAAAAGCTGCAAATTTATCGATATTTTCATATGGAATACATACTATATATCCAAATGATTGGATTGAATATTATTTAAAACTAAGATATCTCATTATATTTGCAGCTCTTATCTTTTCGTAAATGATTTATGAATAATGTATACAGAATACATGATGTACGTATACGGAAGTATATATGGTACAATGATTCATGATACTTAATATAGAATGTACATAAACTCTCTACATGCATCTATAGAATAACCTTTAATAATTGTATACTAGTTTTCAAGAGTCAATCATATGCAATTCAAATTTACACAAATTGAATGAAATTTTCAGTGAATGCCAAGAAAGGTGAAATCTCTCTATAAACAAATTCAATTAAGAACACTGTGAGAATAACATGATGCAAAATAAATGTCAGTATTCCTGCCAGTGTACGTGTGTGTGTGTGTGTGTGTGGGTAGGTGTATGTGTATGTGTGTGTTAGTAATGTTTTTATGGTATATTTACAAGAGATGTTAGCACTTAAGGCTAACCCTGATATTACTAGTATGTATAGATCAAAATTCAATTTCTTTCAGTGTACGCCGTGTGCTATATTTGTTTGCTTCGACTTACCGGCATTTTCTGGTGTTGTCATTGCCTGTAGAATTTTAAATGATCGACTTGGGATAGCGCTACCCGTATATTTTTTCGGTTCCGGTGCCTGTTGTTCACTAGCCGGTACATATTGTTGTTGTTGTTGTTGAGGTGTATCTGTTGGAAAGGATATCGATTAGACATGGAATAGAATATGGAAAGTACAGATTTACCATATAGAGAACGCTGTGGTGTGAATCGGTTCTGTGCAGCAATGCCATTACCTGCAATATATAGTAAATTTATATCGATCTATTAGCGAATTTATCTCTCAGCGCAAATAATATTCTTTAGTAATGCGGGCAAAATTTTGTTTGATGCTATAATGCTGTACCGTATTCAGGTTGGACATACACAATAAGCAGTAGTATTAGTTTCTAATATTCCAAATTTGATGTTGTGGCTTAAAGCGTGGTATTAGTAAAAGGTTGAGAGTAAAGCCCAAGAGACCAAAAGATCAAGAAACAGGGGAACCGAATTGAAACCATAAAACACTCTCCGATAATCTTACCAATCCTTTCGATAATCTATATATAGATAATTTGAGTGAGTGATAGTGAGAGAGAGAGAGAGAGACAGAGGGGGAATTGGGGTATAACCAATCAGATCTCACCTTGGGGCGACCAAGCCGTGGGCGCACCCGACTGCTGATCCTGTGCTAATTGCATTCGCCTCATTTGCTCAATGGTCGGACTATTTCTAGCCTGCTGAGCGCTCATCTGTCGAGCGAATTGTGGACGCTGCAACTGTGGGGGTTCCATGTCCACCTGTTGCTGGTGCGGCGACTCTTGCCGGCTCTGATAGCCACCATCGCTGCCATCGTCTACAGTGTCAGTTATCTTTTGTAATATTCTAAACGATTTCGATTGTATGGGCGGTGAGCGTGGATCGCTGCAAGTAGATATAAGTATAGGCTTGTATGTTAGGTTAGGTTTTTGGTTAGCATGCAAACGAAATATGTATGGATTTATTATCCGATTAACAACCAAATTACAATTTAACTGTTTATTAAGAACGTGTGTTAATGACTTTTATTTTTGGCATTTCTAGTTCATCTAGAGAAGAGAATTTTTAATCAGAATTTATGTTTTTTTTTTTATTAATCCGCGCTCATGTGCTGAATAATGATGAGATCCAGAATTAATCTTAATCAAATAAATTACATACACACACAGACATCAAATACACATACTCTATCTATGCTGAGGCACTTAAAACGATATTAACATTTGAATTCAGTTAAATGAAGTGTTTGCATATAGTGTTACCAATAAGATATAAAAATACCAAAAGTACTGACTGCAGTGATAGTATGGCGTGGAGTTGCCACCTTGCAATAAGTCCTTGCAATTAACAGCTGTTAAATTTCCCTTTGGTTCTATCAAATGTTAATTCGTTGCAAGCGCCATTTTTTTCTAAACTAATCTCAAATGGATTTCTTTTTGAACGAAGACGACTGCGAAGTACTACCTGAGTCGATTCTTTCTGTAGAGTATTTCCGCTTCGAGCGGACACTGGTGCACAATCAAATTGTAATTGCCACTAAAAAAAGGGTTAAAGGTCGTTAAAGAAGCATCAAATTAATATGCATTAGTGCTGGATAATGGCGGATAGTTCTTCAGTTCAGTTTTAGTGTTGGTAAAGCACAAAGAGTCTTGTAATTTCTGGTTCGTTTAACAAATGAACATCATATACTCACTTTTGCAGGACGACTGGTGACTGGGAAATGGGTCCTCGTCCAACTTCGATTGATATTGGTATAATCCGTGTGGTCATAGTGTTGCTGTTGCCATTGTTGTTGTTGGTACTAAAAATTAGATGTTGCTGCTGCGGCTGATGCTGCTGCTGCTGCTGCTGTTGTTGTTGTTGTTGATGTTGTTGTTGCGGTGGAGGAGACGCCGGATAGTTGTTGTAACCTTGATCGACAAATTGATTAGCTGAGCGTATTATGTGGCCAGCAGGCGCTTTCGTAGGAAAGAGAGAGTATACACAGACACATATTGATAACGAGAGAATGGAAAGTTACACATTGAGGAGCATTCGGGAAACGATCATTTGTGATGTGGGATATCAATATTTGGAGAGTGCTGGGGTTTGCATTCGGGATATAGTTCAATTCAGGTAACAATTGTATACTTAGAGGAAAGGTTCTTGCTTTTGTTGTTGTTGTTGTTTTTGTTTTTAGTCACATACATATAGGGTTTTAGGGTTTTAGAAAGCGCCATTGACATAGATGTACATACAGTTAGAGCAAATTAGACCGGATCATCACAACTTACCACCGAAATTAGGCTGAGCTGCGGCATAGGTAGGCGTCTGTTCCAGAGTAATGGGTATGATACGCTCCTAGAAATTAATCGAATAAATGTATTCATTTTAATTGCAATTAATTTGTTGTATATTATACCCTAGGTCCAGTTTGGCTTGCATTATTGCTGGTGATCTGTAGACGCAAACCACTTTGCTGTGCATTTGAGCCAAAGTTATGCTGCTGAGAAGCAGCTGGAGCTGGAGCTGGTGCTGGCGACGTTGCATTGGCATAGCCATTGCCCTGCTGCTGCTGATAATAGCTGTTTGGGGGCTGTGACTGAGCTTGGACTGACGCCGCCTGTCGCAGACTGGAAGGCATCACATTGCCATTCTCCTCGGGACGTGCCCAGGGTGCTTGCTCCTTGGTGGCTGGCTGAGAGCTCAACCAGCGCAAGGGCTGGCCAGCAGCTTGCTGCTGTTGTGGTTGCTGTGGTTGCTGTTGCTGTTGTGGCAACTGTCGCATAGGCGAATCCCGGGCCGCAGCCTGTTGCTGTTGTTGCAGCAAAAGACGCTGGGCCTGCGGTTCAGTGGGCTGCGCCAATGGAGCTATGTAAAGTGAACCCACATTGGTCTGGAAAACAAAAATATAACAGAAAAAGGCTCTAAATTAATAAGAATAGATATGTTTAAGTAAATCTCTAGAATCTTGAGCAATATTGTTAAAAATTTCTACTTTGTTGCAATGTTTTTGCCTCAAGTTCAAAATTCGTGTTTGGCCTTTCCTAATATCTAAATTTAGTATCTCAAATTGTATATATATACATAGATATATTCTTGTTATTTATGCAACAACTGCGAATCGCGTTCAATGTTCAATTTGATGTGGCGAATCTGCGCGAAATTGTTTAAAAATAAGTTTTGAATGCTTCCGCGAATAACAAATAAATAAACTGTGGCAAAATTATTGCAATTGTTGTTCGATTGTGCAAATTTTGTTGTCTCTTTTTCAGTACGCATGTGTTGCAACATTTAAAATGATTGTTTATTTTAGTTTAATATAATATGTTAGTCATTCGCTCTTGGATTTGTCACCAAATGAATTGGACAAATATGAGCTGTGAGTAATCCATGTGAAGGTTAAATTGTAAAATTATGGATATATTCACAGCTAAAGATCGTTTTGATTCCGTTTGCAGTATTTAAATTAAAGCCAGTGGAAATTGCACTTATATGGCCTAACAACGTGTTTAAATCCTAAAAGGAGAACTCATGTTTTTTAAAAGCCTACAAAAATGTTTGCATTCTAGAATTTGAATAAACATATTTTGTTTATTTATTTGCCTATGGAATATTTATGAGCTCAAAGTCGTAGTTGGATAGAGTATTGAATGGTGTATATTTTTTTTTACTTTTATATACAACTTATTCAAATATTATTTTATATATTATTTATTTAATTGAACCGTTGACTTGTCATGAATAAAATCTCGTAATACCTTGTTTAATTTTACTTACCGGTTTAGCTCCTTGATATTGCGGCTGCTGATTGCCAAAGTTTTGTTGCTCTGTTCTGGCCGGGCTGAAAATATCGCGAGATCGTTGCTGCTGCTGCTGCTGCTGCTGCTGTGGCACATTGTTGTATATGGGCTGTGGATGTGTTGGCGGCGACTGTTGCTGCTGCTGCTGCTGTGGAGCATTCTGTGCTCGTTGCGTGCGCCAAGGGACTGTGTTGTTTGCTGCCTGTTGCTGTTGCTGCTGGGGTTGAGCTAACGGCGATGTGGCTGCAGCTGGACGTGTCTGCTGCTGCTGCTGCAACTGTGGTTGAGCCAATGGAGAAATGGCTGTGGGTGGACGAGGCTGCTGCTGCTGTTGCTGCTGTGCAAAGCGGAAGGGACTCTCCGTAGCGCGTGGCTGTTGCTGCGGTGAATGTTGCTGCTGCTGTTGTTGTTCGTAGGGCGAGCGTGGACTATCCGTTTGACGCGTATAGACATTAACAGCTGGTGACTGTGGCATGGGCACACTGCGAAATTCTGGGCGTGCCTGTTGTTGCTGCTGCTGTTGTTGCAACTGTTGCTGCGGTGGTGTTGGTGGTGGCGTTGGCTGCTGCAAATGTTGCTGTTGCTGTTGCAACGGCGGCGTCTTGGGTGAGGGCGATTGTGGCTGCTGTTGCTGTTGTGTTGGTGTGTATGGATTGTAATTGTTGTTGCTGTTGCTGTTGCTGTTCCCATTGCTGTAGTTGTTGTAGCCATTGCCGGATGGCTTAAAGGCTGCAGTAATATAAAAGAAAATGGAATTTAGTTCGAGTCTAAGCTAGATCACATGATTAAATATCAGTTTTAGTGGCAGTTAGTGGGGTATATTGCCAATAGATAATGCCGCTTTTGATGTCTGTGTGTTGATTAGTTAGATGTCGTTTTAGAGAGCACCAGTAAACCGCTTTATTTAAATTAGATTAGCCGGCGAGCAACATGATAACTGAGGCGATAACTGTTGAGTGTGGGCTGTGGTCGGTGGTCTGTGATCGGTGGATTGAGGCCTGAGCACCAAGTACCAAGGTTAACTTTGACCTCGGGCAATGGATTAAAGTTCCCAAAAAATATTAAATGAAACCAAAACCAAAAAATTATAACCAAAAGCCAGCGAAATGATCAAGTGATTGCTCCAAACAGCGCGCTCTCTCACCATCAACGACATCTTGGCTGTTGTTGTTGTTGTTGTTGTACTGGCCATTGGGTGCTGTGTCTGGTAGTGGACTTTTGGAGCGCTCCTTGCAATACTCATCCTTCCAGAACGTATTCTTCTCCACGGGTGGCGGCACCTTGCGCAGCGCTGCCATTGGATTTGCCGGTATTTTGATTTCCGGACGGAAACCCAACGGTGGCGGCTCGAAACGTTGTGGCGTCGGCGATTTGCGTGCCGTTGCCGGTGAACCGGGTGCACTGCCACGGCCTGGTGGTGCCAATGTGCTTTGTTGTGGGGGTGGTGGTGGGGGTGCTGCTATATTACTACCATTCTTACCCGGCTGTGGTGGTGGCGGCGGCGGTGGCAACACCTGAAACGGCATGCCTATCGCTGCCGCACCCATTGAACTGACTGCACCAGATGCAGGACCGCCAGTACCTGGCGACTGTGGTGACGGTCTGTTCTGTTGCGCTGCCCCAGTGGCGGCGCCCTCGGCCTGTGCGTTGCGTGCCAAACGCTTGGCCATGCGCTCCGACCGGATTTGCGAGAGATCGATGCCGCCGGGCGTGTAGGTGAAAGGCTTCTTGTCTTTTGTCATCATGGCGTTCTGCACACAGGCAGGCGCCTCATAGCCACCGCCTCCAGCGGCACCTCCGCCACGTTGTCCATACCTGAAGCGTTAGATAAATAAAAGAGATTTCATATTAGCATAAGTGTGATAGGGTTTTACACTTGATCATATACAATTTACAATTTGATCATATACATAGACTTTATAGTTTCTACTTCTAATCTATTAGAAATTTATGAAACTTCATTTAAATAAATATATATAATACAAAAAATATCATATTATCATCATTATATTATACTATTTTTATTTACTTCTTTCTCTCTCAGTGTATTTATTCAAAACGGTTTCATTTTCATGCAAATGTTGTCTGCGATTTTTCTACGTTTTTTTGTTGTTTTTTTTTGACTTTTTATGATCTGAGTGTTGCTCGGTTTTGTTGTGGCTATTTATCATAATTTTGGCTAAATCTTTTGTTATTAACTGTTCAAATTTGACGCTCTTACGTGAAGAGCCCTCATTTGTTTGATCACTCTTCAACAACACACGAGCGAGTGTATTCATACGTATTCATTTGATTCTTTTATTTCTTTTTGACTAATGACTCTCTCATCGACAGTTCAATGAGCCAATTTTTTACTTAGTAGATTCGCTTGTTATTTTTTGTATTTTTTTTTTTTTTTTGTATTTTTTTCTTATATTTTATTTCTATTATTGCGGTTGAATGAGGGAAAGTGAACTGTGAAGATGTTGCTCTATTGCTATAGATACCCTCTCATTAGTTGAAGTGGAAGTGCAATGCCCAGAGCCAATGGCCCTCAGGTCGAAAAGTGAGAGGTGAAGCCGATATCCCGCACTTCAAAACTGAGTTAAATATTAACCAACAAACGAAATCTATCGAAAGCGATTAAGAAGTGATTGGAAAATTATTAAAAAATCTACGCTGTGGGTCGTTGCTATTAAAAATGAACGAAAGAAGAAGATAAGAGACTAGAGAGCACGATGTAGAGGAATACGAAAGAGTAGGGCTCTCGCAGCTGGTCATAACATCCGAACTAACATTTCCTCAACTCTGTTAAGTAGGGCTCTCTCACGCTATTTTATGTATTAACAGCTTGCAAAAATGTTAACATATCAGAAAGACTAACATTGCTCAACTCTGTTAAGTAGGGCTCTCTCACGCTGTTTTAGGAATTTACAGCGTGCAAAAATGTTAACATATCAGCAAGACTAACATTGCTCAATTCTGTTAAGTAGGGCTCTCCTTGTAGCTGGCCGTGCATAATATAACATTTTCCCAATTCCAAATAATGTTAACTTAACAGCATAGCAAAATTTCTTTTCTCCTCTATTGCAAGATGTAAAATTAGAATTTTAAGTAACTAGAACTAGCCCATCATATAAAGAAATTTACCCCATTCAACTAAGACTTGTTGTGATGCGCATCTATTTGTATTTTATTAGACTTATGTGAATACGGCGTATTGTTATTCCGATTCAGTATATAATATACAGTTAAGTAATTTCCTTAGAATAGGTTAAGCTTTTATCTGCCATATTTGCTTGCATCTATTATTCAACTAATCTAAATTCTTTAGAATGTTGTCATGTTTAAAGGGAATGTTTACATTCCCGGCTATGTTAATCGCGACAGATCTAGAATTTAAATGAATTACGCATAATTTGATAAATCAGAGTGTTGTAATGCGAGACTCTCAATAACAATATAATATATAGATTTATGTATTTTAAGATTGAGCAATTTAATATGTGTATAAATTCCGCTATGAACCATAAAAGCAATTCTCATAGTTCATATATTGTAGTAGGAAATGCGCATTGCATTTGAAATCTGAAATCTGGCAGCTTTCTAGGCATGTCAGGCTTTAATAATTGCCGTAACTGCACTCTCCCCCATAAATGGATGATCACTATTAACAAACAGATTCAAATAACAACAAAAACATATAACAGTAAACATTTAAGTTAAGCGAATTTCCTAACTTGCCATAAACGAAAGGTGCAACTCGTTTTGGCGCCATACAAAAAATACTAATAACTGCACAGTGTCAATGTACGTCGATCAAACTTAGAGAGAGAAAGACAGAGAAAGGCAGAGAAAGAGATAGATAGTGACAGAGAGAAAGAGTTAGAAAGATAGCGAAAGAGAGAGAGAGAGAGAGTGAAAGAAAGAGAGGGTGCCTTGTTATTGCTAATACGAGACCTTGCAATTTTGGTTAAGACCGGGACTATAGATCCAGCTTGTAGCTAAACAATGGCAAGTTCAAGTCTTCGCACATCCATAATTTGACAACTTTCTATGTATGGTCAAATGACATATCAGCTGGGTCATAAGCAAATATGGCAACAAATTAGTAGCGCTTAATATCGATAGATCGATCGATCGATCGATCGTTGGAACTATATGCATTACGTCACAAATTTAACTTTGCGCTTGCTTTTGACATTGATGCACTCGCTCCAGTTTGCATGTAAAGCGGATTGTGGGATTGCGTATTGTGATTTGTGGATTGTGGACGGATACTGTGGATAGGGGCTTGTTGCCAATTGCGGGTGGCTGCAGTTGAGCAACAATATTTGCATTTAATATATCTCTGTGTGGTTTGCCTTCGTATTTGCGGTTAGCGGCGCACCGAGTGGCACATCGAGTGCATGGAAAAGTGCTAGTCACACACAGACAGGCAGACAAACAGACAAACAGACAGACAGGCAGACAGACAGACATATGGAACACTTTGGCAGCAACAGGTGTTCCTGTTCCCCTGACCCACTTTGCTTGCAGTTGTTAAAAGCGAATCATGCACGCACCGTTCCATGCGTGCATCTGTATATCTGTACCCAAGCATCCGACCATCCGAGTATCCGACCATCCAAGTATCCAAGTATCTTTGTATCTGTTAGTACACATAAAAAACTAATGAAGCTGACAGGCGACACTCGACAGGTTAACAGGCCTGACAACTTTTTAGAACCACAGACAAAGAGAAAGAGAGTTTAAGATAAAGAGAGGAAGAAAGAGAGAGAGACAGAGAGAGCTAGCGACATGCCCATCACTTTCTTTTGGTTCATAACGGTCCCAGATTGTATGTACATATGTATCTATATACTCACAAGGCTTATGCTAACATATCTTTTTAGCAATTGCTATTAATTAGCAAAATGTCAACGTGCTACGAAAAGAAAAGACGACAAATGGCCATAATTGAGTATTACCTATATAATACTTCTCTTCTATATAGATATATTTAAATAAATCACATAAACAAGTCAATTCCATAATTGAAGATTACCTATATAATACTTCTCTTTTACATAGATATATTTAAATAAATAACATAAGGAAGTCAATTCTGAGGCAGTTTCTGCCTTATATATAAACATTATGTGTTTTTGAAGAATTAGAAGTATAAAAAGTTATTCTAAGTTTATTTGTTTATTGTTCAAATAATATTATTTTGAAGCAAGTTGTATGCCTTATTTCGAATTGTCATAAAAAGCAATAATTTATTATTAATTTTATACTTATACGTTTAAAAAGTTCCTCATTGGAAACATAAACAAACCATTAGAATTTTAAATAAAAAATATTCAAAATGTGCATAAAAAACTCTTTGAATATTGAAATAGTTTAATAGCCTCAGCTTGTCCTTCTAGCCAACTGACGTCATAGCGAACATTTTGTATCTTTTGGTCATTTGAATCACACGTGTCTCAACCCAAAAAAAAAAAAAAAAAAAAAATATGGTAAAATGGAAAAACTTTTGAAGCTCAAGAAATGAAACTGGGCAACAAATTGGGAACAAAGAGCAGACGACAGCATCAGAGTATGTCTGATGACGTCAATGTGATCCCTAATCAACGCACTAGTTTAGCTAGAGGAAGCAACTAGAGGCGTTCATAAATATATGGTAAAGAGAATGAGCATGAAAGATAGAGGGATATATAAATTAGAAAGAGAAAGGAAGAGATAGTATTTAGAGATAGCATCAGCTGATTTTGACAGCGTCGGCAATTAAAGTGTCAACCTGACAGCAACAGGAACCAGAAAAAATATATATACTATATATATATACGATATAGTATATATATAATGCACACTAAAGTGCTAAGTCACTCAAAAGCTTTTCGGCAGAAATCGGTTGAAACTAATTAACCTGAACATTTGACATAAATTTACTTAGCCCCCAAATATGAATCACAATTTGCACATAGATGCATTTGTTGCTTCGTCTATAAATAAATGTTTGTAAATTATATGGATATATACATATATTTCTCTAGATGCATGAGGAATTGAGACAAAAATAATATTTGCTGTATTGCGGTGAAAATAAATGGAATTGAATGAGAGCAAATAGAGAAAAAGTAGAGAGCGAAAAAAAAATGTACTATTTGCATTTGCAGTTTGTTTTGTTCGTTTGGCATGCAAAATGAGCGTGCAGCAATCCATAAGATACTTTTCAACAAAAAGGCAACAAACTTGTTGCCACAAGAAGTTGCCTGAATGTATTGCTGTCTCTACATCTATGTCTATCTCTGTCTCTGTCTCTCGATGTGGCAGGCATATTTCAAGATCAAGGGCAGGCAGCACACAAACACACACAGAACTTGAAAGCTGCCACATGCAACATGACATAATGATAGTCATTGTCCGCAGATCTAGCACTCGCTCTCGCTCTCGCTCTCGCTCACACAAGCTGTCTGTCTAGAGCCAGAGATGGCTATAAATAGCTTTAGCAGATCGCACGCTACAGGGTGCCTCAGTATGTATCTCTCTCTTTCTCTCTCTTCCTCTCTCTCTCTGTGTTGCACACACATTCCAGAGCGCTAATCTCACGTCAGCAACTAAATATTTACATTGAAAATGGTTTTCAGCTGGCGAATTTTGTTTTGCGCACTACAACCTTATCGCGCACATTTCTGTCATAAATTCTACATACTATAATGTTAGATAGTACAGATATATGTCACTCCCACAACCAGCCAAAGCCACCCGAACCACCCCCACTTACGTATCCAAGTTATCATGGCAAGCTGCTGCTGCTGCTGCTGCGGCTGCAATGGGCAATTCCAGCTGAAATCCACGATCCTCTCGCACCATATAGGCCGGCAGGGTCTCTATAATGGCATTGGCCTTGTCATTATACGATCCCAGCAATTCCCTATACTTCGAGTACACCACACGCTTCAGCTGCGGATTCTTTGCCGCTGCCGGCGTTGGCGTCGGCGCTGCAGTTGCTGTCAGCGTATAGGTGGCCATTATATCCTCTCTTTATATATGTATATCTTATATTCCTTCAGTTCAACTTTTATTTTATTTATAAATATTGCACTTATTCTGTTTACTTAGTCAGGCACTTTGCATAGCTCTGCTGCACGTCTGTCCGTCTGGATGTCTGGCTGTCTGGCTGTCTGTATGATTCATATGCTCAATCAATGCATAAAGCAGCAGCAAATCGTCCGATAACACGCCCTATATGGATAATGGTATATATGCGATCGTATAAACTTTTGTAATGTCTATATTTGTTGAATGTAAATTGCGCTGCTGCTACCTGTTTGAGTGTTGAGTGTAAACACTCTAAACACTCACTGTTCTTTTCCTATAGATAAAGGGTTAAGCAGACATAAAGCTCGCAAACAAATAAAGATAATGTATATAGTTTTTCTGTTTTTGTTCGAGTTAGATTGTGTAATATATTTTCATGTTATTCAACAAAAAAACGAAAAAGTAATTGAATAATAATAAATAAAGAAATGCCTAAAATTGTGAATAAAACTGAGTCAGAGCTATAAGATGATTGACCGATTCGCATCTAAGACCTTTGATGACTCACAATCATAACAATATCAACATGAAGATAAAGAACATCATCTACAGCAACATCATCATCATCATTATCATAATTATCAGCATCATTATTATTTTTTCCAATATGATGTTCAACATTGCGAGCAGAGTTTATCGTAAATTAAGAAAATAACAAAATTTTTGCCGGCTGGCAGCTGTTTTGTATCTAAAAGATACGAATACGCTCACGCATTTCATATTATTTTTAGGCATGATCTAAATTACAGCTAATTTGATCTAAATAACAAAAAAAAAATCTGACTAAAAAGAGATTTGCTTTAGCATTGATTGAGCATCTGTTACATTTACACTAGCTGCAGCAGAACTTTAATTAAGTTTAGTAGTCTCAAACTAACCCTTTAGATTCTTTTACACTTTAACACACGCAACGCGATAATACACACACACACACACACACGACGAACGTAAGCTTACGTTAATACTTGTAGCGCACTGTACGACTGCACGCAGCAAAGTCTCGAAGCGCTTTGAAGCCGAGTTCGTTCGACTCGCGACTTCGATGCGGCGCTAGCAACTTCCAACAACTTCCAGCAACATCAACAGCAACACCAGCAGCAACATCTACAGCAACAACTACAGCAACATCTACAGCAACATCAGCAGCAATAGCATGAACGTTAGCAACATGTTGCTGAAACATTTGGGGATTTGGGATTTGGGTTTTGAGTTTGGGTATGGGTTTGGGTTTTTTGGTTTTGTGCAGCCGCAAAAGGAAAACCGATTGGCATGACAAACGTTTGGCTAGCACGCGGCAGAGTGTAGTATTGGCTGTGGCAAGCAGATATCCAGATACAAGATATACGGCCAGGCTGCTTGCTTGGCAGGCTGTGCAGCAATTTATATGTCTGTCAATTGGCTGTTGCAAGTTGCAAGCATTTTGAACGACGCACTGGCATTTCAAACGCGGCGACAAACTTCAACTTAAACACAAAAAAAAAAAAAACAAAAAAGCCGAAAATAAAACGCTTTCAACTTCTTTGCTGGCTTAGGAGTATCTTGTATCTTGTATCTTGTATCTTGTAGCTTGTATATTGTATCTTGTATCTGTATCTGGCATCTGGCATCTTGTATATGCCGTTTTGTTATCTCGTGCGGCTAATTGTTTTCGTTTTGGTAGTCATGTTGTCTGCTTTTTCATAATTAAAGCGACTTTTATCTCTGAACTCAATCCGCTCCTCCCACCCCGTTTTTAACTCGGTTCACGTTTTCGTTATCTGCCACAATTTGTTGTGGGGGAAGTTCGCCAAAAAAAAAAATATGTTTTCACAGTTTAGCGGGCTAATTGAGACACAATTTACGGAATTCACTGACTGTGACAATGTTTCTATTTGTTGTCTTTGCCTGATTGTAAAGTAATTATTATCGATTTGCTTTTCAACCGAAAATAGAAACCAAAACAAACAATCAGAAAACATATAACATAAAACAACTCAGCGTAGAAAGCAGAGCAAAACGATTAAGCGTTAAAAGAGTTATTTAATGAAATTTAATTCGATATGAATGGCTTGATATTGTTTAATTAATTCATTAACAATATTATGATATTCAATGCAAGAGAATTCAAATTCGATTAAGTTCAATGCACTTGCGCCTAAGATTTGCTGTGATTTATCGATATAATGTGTTATCGTTTGCAATTTAACATGTCTGCTTCTGTTGCCGCTGCTGCTTGTTCGCCATAGTAGATAAAAGAAAACGTGCTTACATTTTTAATAGACAAAATTGCAATTTATCAGGTAATACATATATATTTTTAGAGATTTTAAATCACAATTGCCTTAGTTTTTATTACATCTTTAACTAGTTCAAGTGCTTAAACATTTAGTATGCATTTTTTGTCATCCCATAGACTGAGAGTAAGTCAGAGAGGGATGGCCTGATTGCATTGAAGAGAGTCTGGTCACACTTGCTTTGAAACTCCAAGGAAGCGTTCAAGCGACACACGACACACGCAAACACACACTCACACACTTACACATAATCACTCACTCACGCACGCATACATTGACAAGCGCCTGTGTATGTGTATGTATACATACGAATGCCTCGTTTTTGATGCCTTTGCTTTAACTGTTATTCATTGGATTTCTGTAACAGTGCGAGTGTGTGTCTGACGTCTGATCGAGGGAAACAGCTGACATTTTACAGCCCAGTGAATTGGCATAAATTGTGAATAGAGAGGAAGAGAGAGAGTGAAGAAGAGAGAGGGTGAGAAGGAGAGAGTGAGAAAGAGAGACAGAGAAATCGAAACTAATAAAACACAATTATGGTAAGCTAATGAATGAATAATACATATAAGAATTTAATTGATTAATTAAATTTATTTATATATTTATATATTTTTTATATATTTATATACATATATATTTTTTAAATATTTATTTATTTAGTATATTTAATAAAGTTAATTTTGTGTTAATTTTGCCGTAGAATGCCTTTGCCCGCTCGGATCTATTTGACAGCATACCGGCCAAGTGCCCGATCAAGGGATGTGAATCAAAATTGAAGCCCATGGAACTGCTGGCTCATTTGTGCATGAACCATGAGCCAGAGAAATCGATGCAGGAGACGGGCTCCAACTGGCACATGTCCTTCGAAATGGATCTGAGCACGTTGACGCCGGGATGCAATCATGTGGTGGCCGCACTGGCCTACTATGGCTCGTATAGTTCGAGTAAAGGATGTCGTACCGTTGGCAGGGAATTGCAATTGGTGCATCATCTGCCCGTACTGCTAATGCTGTATATTAGTCCGCCCGTGGCCAATATGGAGCAGGTGTATGCCATCTTCATGATCAGTCCCGTGCAATCGAGTCGTGTTAGTGCTTATGTCAGCATGGTGGATTCCTTCCAGGGCTATGAGGTGCGTGGTGTACGCTGCCTGCGCAACTGCATGGAAGCACCGCTGCTGGAATTTGAGGAGCACCTGCACAGCAACATGGACTATCTGACCTATACGGCGAGAGAAATCTGGGATCATTGCTGCACTGGTGATCAAAACATTCTCAGCTTTCGCTTGATCATGCACGGTGAACCCGACTTGTTCGAGATACAGCGTGCATACCCAACCCAGGATAACCCAAACCATATGGTAGACCACTAAGCATGACTCACTCACCAGGCACAATCTCTGACAGCTGGCCTCAACCGAGAAACCCAATAGCGAAAAAGCAATTGACGCACACTTTGCCAGAGACACTTCGAGTGCCTGTCAATAATTTGTTATTATTGTTATTGTTATTGTTTATTGAATGAAACCGCTGCTTGGCGGCTGTCAGAAATTCATTTTTTTCTTGGGTCTCAAACCTAAAATTATTCATTCAATAATATTGTGGCGCGCCACACACACACAAACAAAAAGTAGGTCAGACAAACAGCCAGATAGATGATCAATAGATGATCAGCTAGACATTATACACACTCCTGCCAATAGGTATATAGACGTCCAAGTGAATAATCAATCAATGTGGGCCCTATTTGCTTTAGTTAGCCATCATCAGCAGCATCATCTCTGCTTCATTCATCCATCTAGTATTGTGGGAAAGCCAGAAAATGTGGCAGGAAAATTCTATGAATTATGCGTCGAATGTTTTTCGCTCTTTCAAAACACATCAACAGCCTCAAAATTTCTTTAAAAACATTTTTCTTCATGTTGTGGTTTGTCTGTGGCCTAATTATGTTTAACTTTGTTGAATGATTTCATTCTTTTCTAAGTTCTTTAATGAAGTTGCATTATAATGCTGCATAAATAAAGATTTGCCACGATTTAGAGCTTAATATTACAACGAAAATGTGAAATATTTTGAAAGAATTTTGTAGATCTAAAGGGGAAATATTGTAAGGTAACAGAATGTATTATAAATTCTAGCCCCAATCAGTCTAGCTGCAAAGATCATAAATTAAATACAAAAACTATATATAGACATCATTATTATTGTAGGTATAAATATATGTACTACATCTACCCATCATTATTAATGTATATAGTATTATATGTATATCTATTCCCAATCAATTTGCAAAGGCATATATAATATATATGTATGTTTAGCATAAAATAAAGAAAACAAAATTTATTCGCCATTAACTATGGAACGAGGAAAAAAGAAACTGATGAAAATCGGTAATAAAAAACTTTGATATATGCAAAATTTCACACGCAGTAAAACATAGAGCATGGCATAAATGAAAATAGACAATAAAAGAATAGAAAAACACGCCACGAGCATGTGTTGAATTAATGCCATTTTCTTTAGGAGGAATTAGGGATATTCTTTTTTTAATCTTATGTGAATCACGGGCGACCTTGAAATGCCTATGGGCATGGAATTGATAAACAAAACAAATTCAAGCGATTTGAATGCATCAATGGATTGCAGGCACTTTCTTTCTTTCTGCTTGCAACATTGCAACTCGTTTGTCATCATTTATTGTTGTTGCTGTTGCTGTTGTTGCTTGATTGCATGACATGAGCACATCACAGACAGCCTGCTTACCCCGCTGCCAGCCATCATAATTATTTATATTAAAGCAGCTGGGTCAGCAGCAATCGCGACGAGACGAGACGCCACAAGACGAGACTCAAGTGAAAGTAAACAGAGTGCGCCCAGAAAGCCCAAGAGTATCTACAGCTTTGGCAGCAACTCCAACTCCGACTCCAACTGCATCTGCAACTACAAATCCAAGACCAATTTCAAGTTGAAGTTGAAGTTGAAGTTGCAAGTCCAACTGTGCAACAGTCGAAGATACAGTGGCATTCAATGCTGCGCCTGTTGCACAATATAATGTGCTCATATTTCTTCTTCATCCACAGCCTCACAGATACGAATAATCATTTTTGGAAGTTCATTTTTTTTTATCAATTTTCCAAAGCTACGCAGCTGGCAGAGCCAGCATTAATTTTCATTTTGTTTGATTTTTTATTACATCTTGTATTTTGTAGTTTTCTTTTGTGACTAGTAAACAAATGGTTTTTCGCTGTGAAAAATTTGCGCCAATATTGATTTAGCGATTCATGCGAAAAAACTGAAGCCGGCAAATTGTTAGAAACATGAATAATGTGCATAGATACATAAGGCAGACACTTTCGCTTTAACGAGTAAATTTAAAAAAGAAAAAATCTAAAAAATATTGCTACTTTTGTCAACAAATAATGTAACAAATGTAATACATATATTACAATTTAAATTTGAATTTTACGAACGTAGAGAGGCTTTGCAACACTGTTGCATTTTATTTTATTTAACATTTCTATTGTTATCGATAGTCAATAGATTCGTGTATAAGGAAGTGATATACAAAATTTTTAAAAAATTTAAAGCACTAAAATAATTTGTCTGTAAATAACATATTAAAGTTTTTAGTTAAACAAAGTATTGATTGACTAAAGGTAATAAAACTCTTAATATTTCAATTTTAACTTCATACACAAACTTCATCAATACTTTTTATTTCGGCACTACATTCATTCAATTCTCTTGACTTCCTTATTGACATTTTTAATACCCTTTGCGTCTTCGATTATTTCTTATTCACGGTCATTTCACTTGCACTTGAACTCGAATGCAAACATCGAATATCGAAGATCGCGAAATGCTTCCACTTAATATTTCGAATGCAAAAATGCGTAAAGCAAATAAATTCATGCCTGACTTGCGTAATTCACAAAACACAAAGCAAATCAACAACAACCCAAGAAGAAGAAGAAGAAAAAGTGTCAAAAATAATTGCATTGTCGCCGAAAACATTGTCATGAAAATAATACATAATAATAAAATCAAGTACAGATATAAGATATTGATATCAAAAATCTTCTCGTCAAGTTCGCACGTAAGATTTATGTTTGTTTTACAAGTTCACACGATGAACATGCAAAAGGTTCATTTTTGTTAAGTTTCATATGTTTTCTTCTTCTTATATTTAAATTTATATATACGAAATAATTAGTCAATGATTAATGATAGTTTAATGCGCAGAAAAACTATAAATCTTTCCTTTAAAAGTGAAAGAGATTCACTATAGTTTTTTTTTTTTTTGCAAAATATATTTAATTTGTGTGAAAGCGTAAGATTAGCTAAACATAGACTCAGGTTGTATTAATTTAATAGATATATATGTACTCTTAAAGGTCGTTTTTAAGTGTAAACTTTAACTGAAACATAAAAATTAAATCTTGCGTATAGTTAGAGATATCAAAGTACTTGTACGCATAATTTTAATGTTTTGCATTATTTTGCTTGAAGAATTCAATTTTTTTTTAATGCTGTGAATAGTATTTATACTATTTATGCGTATCGGTGTTTCTAGTACATAAATTTTGACCCAATTTCCAAATTCTACAATATACTCGAAATACACTTTTTGCCATTCGCAAAAACATTTTCTTGATGGTCATCTCAGAATTTATGCGAGACGTTGACGTGGATTGGCAGAGAGAAATGCAAAAAATTGAAACAAAACTTGAAATGAAATGTTGAAAAAATGAAATGCATTATTTTCTGCCAAAAGGAAAATTCTCAAAAAGTTTTTTATGTGATTTTCTTGATACTTTTTTTGTGATTTTCTTTTATTCGGGTTTTTTTTTTGTTTTATATTAATGGCAGGCAATGTCTGAACATAGAGAAACTTCCGGTGCTGTCATCAGCTTAATTTTCAACACGTGTGCTAAGTATTCGCTCTATAGATAAATAGATATATAGAAATATGTATAGAGTCAGAGAAGATACGACAATTAAAGCGTTGTGAGAGAAGTGCGAGAAGCATAGAAAATTAATTAATTGAGAAAGTGGGCAGACACAAGATGAACATGTCGCCTGCCAAAAAGCGCGTGCAGTTCCCCACCGGGGGCTGCCAAAAGAGCGGTGACAGTGTGACCATACCGTGCCACCCCAACCAACCGAACCCCACCAACTGCCACACCCGTACGCCCCCTTACACTGGGCCTGGGCGTGGGCGTGGGCGTGCGGTTGGCCTTCAAATTTTATATGAACCTTAATTGTGTGTGGCTCTCTTTCCCTCTAGAGAATGGTATATATATCGAACATCTATATATACATTTCGAAATATATATATGCACAGATATATAGGTATATATGCCCAGTATTTATGATCGTGCATATAGAAATGCGTTCGCATATGTTTTATTTATTTCGTGCGAGCAAAAACACAAGTTTCCATTTTTTTCATTTCATTTTTTTGTACTTAACTTTTGCCGGCCGTGTGGGCTGTGTTTTTTCTTTATTTATTTATTTCTTTAATTTTTGATGATTTTATTCTTTCGCTTTGAGAATAGTGGCAGCAGCTGCACAGTTTTGAAAGAACAAACATTTTGTCTAGATTACAATTCTTTATATCAAATGCAAAGATCTACCATAAATCATAATATTTGCAATAGGCTTCAGTACTTCAGAGTATAATTTAATTATATTATTATACATATTATTATAAACTCTATTCTTGGCTAAACTATACTACACTATAGTATATTAAAATATATTTTAATATATTATAATGCTTACTATATATATTTGCAATTTCCATAATTAGAGCTGTATTCAAATGGGAATATCTTTGAAAAATTATTGCTTAAATTTTGTAATAGTGATTTTATCATATGGTAACCATATGCTACGAATATTATAAATAAATAATTAATAGCTTACCCAGCACTCATTTCCTTTTGAATTAGTGTTGTTTTGGTATTTAGAATTACAAATGTTTTATCCTTGCGCACAGATCGAAATTATTCGTAGTTGTTTTTATTTATTATTGTAGGTGTTGCGATTGAAATTTTCTTTCTACGAATAAGTTGGGAAATCTAAGCGCACAAAAACACTAAAATCGATAGAGAATTTGTATTGAAAAAACTGTAAAAATTAAGCTATAGATGAATATATTTTGTTGATTTTGTTGATTTTCATTGCTGTTTTTTTCGGGATAGTTTTGACCAAAGATCACGCCTGCTTATATAACATGCGAAACGGTTGCACGAGCGCCCGTACACTCTTAAAGACCCAGACACACTCTCTCACACTCCCATGCACATGCACACACACACTCACACACACACACACACACACACGCTATGTGAAAAGTTTTTGATAGATTATACAAATTGTGATAGAAAACACGATCAGTTTTTCAATTTTTTCGGGTTGATGGTAAAGAAAACCCTTTTTCACAAGATTTTCGCGCAAAGAATTCTGTAATATTCTATAAATAGATCGGCGCGGAACAACGACAACGACGACGACGAAGACGCATTTGCTCACTTTTGCCAGACTCAGACTCAGCGAATCGAGAATCTATATATACCGATACACTCGGCGTTATATAGACAGCCAGCTAGATAAATGGATATACTATATGCGTATCTATATGATATATATTCTATAGCATATATATCTATATAGTATATACAGCTATATGTTAGTTTTCTAGTTTAAGAAAATTATTAGATTTAGATTTTCGTATGTATTTCTCTCGTTTGCAACGCGTTCAAGTTAGCAGCCCAAGTCGCACTGAATTCGCACACGAAATTTTCTTGGCCGAAAAGCCGAAATAACCGAAAAACAAAAAATATAGAAAAACACAAAAAATAAACGTTTCGAAATGAATTTCCTCAACTACACATGCCGCACCAATACATAGACAATTATATATATATATATACATATATATATATATATTTCGGTTATATATGCCTGTATTTGTAAAGTGCGTCTGCTTCGGAAATTTTCTATGAAATTTTCAGAGTTTATTTAAAAGCAGAAATTGAGCAAGCGGGATCTGTGGGCGATATAGCACCGCACATTTGTTTGTACTATATATTTTTGTATATTCTTTGCTTTTTTTTTGGTTGTTCCACCATTTCCCATTTCTATTCATTCTTTTTGGGCATTTATTTATTTATTTGTTGTACTTAGGTGCACAGCGCCCAAAGAAGAACCACTGGCTTTATGGGCACTTACTTATACTCCAGGTTCCTGAACACAAACAACATTAAATAAATTATTACACAGATTTCTCGACCATCGGCTCTCTACTTTCTCCACTCGGTTCTCGGGGCTTCTTTGTGCCTTGCGCCCTATAGATGGTACAATCGTTATTCGAAAAACGTGTGGACAAAGTTGAATAACAAACATTAACTAAAGAACAGGAAGGATATTTAGTTGTTTAGCTAATTGCTATATATAAATAAAAATCAAAGTATATTTAAATAAACAACATTTCAGGAAAGGAAGTTAGAAAACACGCCTGATATTGAAACATAAATTATTCGAATCTACTATTTGAATAGTGTTTCTAAGAACTTAACCTCGACTGTATACATATGTACATCTGGTACTTAAAGCGTACATATATTAGTTTTTTTTTTGTTCCCCCTTTTTGTCAAATTGATCGTTTGCCAAAATAAAAAGCGAAACGTCCGAAAGAAAAGCACAAAAAAACAAACAGGCGCATGCAGCTCGTGCCTCGTTCCTAGGGAACCGAAAAGCGTCGAATCAGTCTACATACTATACAGATAAATATATATATATATACATATAGTATATAGGTGTATGTGTTCGAGCAACAGCCGCTAAATATCATGCACACACACGACTGACAATCAAGAATGAAAAGCCAAGTGAATGATATGAAAATGGATTGGTCAGTATTATGGGGGCCCACATGCTGTGAATATCTATCATAATAAATCAGCATTGTTTAAAACAAGCAAGTGTATGCTGTACATGGATGTATATATGTATATATATATTTATTTTGGAAACAAAACATAAGCCCTGGGCCCAGACTAAATATATGGCTTATAGAATATGCATTGTCTGCGGCATTAGAGATTCATTCATCATCGAATTCGAAAACCCCCCAAAGAAAAATGGCACAACTTTATGAGCATACATCTAAAATGAGATATATAGATCAATATAGAACCACTGTACCACTGGACCACCTGCCTTAAATTTTAATTTGATTTCGGAACAGTTTTTCTAATTTTTTTTTTTTTTTGTGTCTTTGACATCATTAATTATGCTGTAGCTGATGTGATGATTGTTCAGACGCAAATAGAACAGTTTTATAGATTTACCTGCAACATATGTGTATGAGTTGCACATATATATTATAGTATACGATCATCTACAGATACAAATTGCTTAGTACTGTATTTTATTTTTGTACAAAATGCGCCATTAAATTCATATAAATAGATCTTTTATTTAAGACACACAGCGCCTGGCTCTGAGTGAGTCAACGTGCCTCGAACATTAACCTCATTAGAAGAGCGTAGACGATGCTTCATTCGCCATAACGATCTTGTCTATATCTCTATATGTCCTCATACATACTCATATATGTATATATTTCGTTTGTTTATTTGAATATTTGCAACTTTTTCGCTTTCAAGTGCCGCGGCACATTGCCTATTAAATGGGTGCGGTCAGTGGTCAATAAAACAAAAAAAAAAAAAAAACACAAATTAAAAAAAAAATATTTGCAAAATAAAATAGCAAATTGAAAGAAACGCATAAATTTAGTTCAATTAATTGAAAATTGAAACGGGTTAAGTGCAAGCTATAAATCTGCTAAATTCCTCTTAAATAATTTCAAAGAAGTCAACGACTCTGAATTAAATTCAATAAAATTAGTAAACAATAGAGCATTTGATTCATCAATACATCAAATGTTCCATATTTGTTTACTTTTCAATTGATTAATAGTTTCAAGCAGCATTTCAATCCACATGAACATTTTTTAAGCATTCGATTCCACCTGTTGGCTATGAAAAGCATTTTTTATTGTCAAGTTCAAGGTGAAGTTCTCTTTTTGTTTAATGCTTTGGCATTTCAAAAATGCAACTCAAATTCAAACAAATATTTATTATTGTAAAGTTATCGATATATTATCTTTTAATATAAGCATCGATGTCTTAGAATAATCGCTACTTCACTCACTTTCTACTTTCCGCTAGTCCCTGCTAATTCCATAGTACTCCAAGCTCGACGGACTGCGAACGACTGAATTTCCCATTCCCGATTGTTTCCCCTTCTCGCTTGATCACTTTCCCACTCGTTTCTTCCCATCCCAATATTCTTAACATTCACATCAATAATCACATATTATTTTACTCACTGGTTTGTCTATGCGCTCTCTCCCATTCTTATTTTTGGCTAATCCTACCATACACACCGTTCGTTAAGCTTGGCTGTGCAGTCCTTCTCTTCTGCTTATTGTCCCTTCTCACTTACACCCACAATCATTATTATTTAGAACTGCTCTCTCTCTCTCTCTCTCTCTACGCACTCCACTCTCTTCTCTAATTCGCATTCTCCCATTCCAGCTGCTCACTCGCTCTCTCTCTCACTCCCAACTCACAACAACAAAGCCTCCCGAACGACGCTCGCTGTGTTTTGCATGTGTGTGCGAGTGTGTGTGTATATGAGCTAGGTCTAGGTTACAACTCCAATTGGAATTAGTGCACACTTGGGGCGAATTGCAAGTTATTAATTCGCCGTAAACATGGCAGAACATGTGTTTGCCGCAGCGCGCGATTTTCAAATGAGAAAAAACTAGGCGAAAAAAGCCATTAACAGTTCATTGCACTCGTTTGCTGCCAAATTCGAATGAAAAGTTTTAAACAAATCGCTCAAAAGGAAAACTAAATACATGTCATAGGCAAATCGAATACACTGAAAGAAATTCACTAAAATGAAAAGCAAATAAAATAAAATTGAAGAAATGAAATAAATTTACTTGAAATAAAATAAAACGAAAAGATATAAAATAAAGTAAAGATATAATAAAGTATTTAGGAAAAGAAATTAAGTGAGAAAAAATAAAATTAATAGAAATAAAATGAAATGAATTTAAAAGAATTGGAAGAAATAAAATAAAATTAATTTAAATGATATGCAATTAATTTAAATGAAATCAAATTTGTTTCAATTTGCTTTAAACATAAGGAACTTTAAAGTACAGATATAAAAGAGATCATGAAATATAAAATTATGCTATAAATATAGACAAATTAAAGAATTAGCAACCGCGGCGAGCCTTGACCATAGAAAAAAAAATGAATATGAATAGAATGAATGTTGCTCTCGTTTCAACATTTATTTGGCGCCTTTTCAATTAAATTTTGTTTTGGCATAAAAAAAAGCGCAATGCTTCCACTTCATACATACATGTTGAACAACTGTATATCCAGATACTATATATACTATGTACACTATACAATTTCGATTTATTTTTTGTGATTTTTGTGCGTCAGCGGAAATTCTTTGGCGCAATTGTGGATTTTGTTATAACTAATTAGCCACAGTGGCACATGAAAAAAAGAAAGGAGAGGATAAAACTAATTTCACTGTACTAAACTAGTATTCGTCTTCGCTGTCCACATCCAGGGGCAGATGC
Organism: Sphaerogastrella javana; assembly: GCA_037040025.1. Taxonomy (NCBI): domain Eukaryota; kingdom Metazoa; phylum Arthropoda; class Insecta; order Diptera; family Drosophilidae; genus Sphaerogastrella; species Sphaerogastrella javana. The sequence continues at coordinate 21,277 of JBANCZ010000098.1, read as the reverse complement.
ACAGACTCCCTGCTGGCCAGAGTCACAGAGCGTAGCTTGGTGTCGCGCGACAGCGGCAGACGCATATCGAACGCATCCTCATTGTTCTCCGGATAGTACTCCAGCAGGATGCGACGTAGAGTGTAGCCCTGGCTGCAGTAGAGGCTAAAGGCCGCATGGTTGCTGCAGCGCAAATAGAGCTCCACGTACCAGGCGCGCGCCAAGTCGGCGACGTGGGCAAAGCTCTTCATGAGCATCGAGGCGATGCCAATGCGTCGCCAGTCCAGGGAGACGGTGAGCGCACACACATGTCCATGACGCTCCGGATCAGGCTGACGACCTGCCACGCACTTGCCAAAGATGAAACCCTGTAGGCTGCCATCGGGTGCCGTGGCGGCCCAACCCAATTCGGGCCACTGGACCAGATGGCGCAGGAAGAAGCCCAGACGATAGACCTCAGTGAATGCATCAAAGACCAATGTATTGAATTTGAACAGATCGTCCAGCTGCATGGGGCGCAGGGTAGTCATTGTGTCCGTGTGTGTGTGTGCGTGTGCGGAAACAGAGAAACAAAAATAATTTGTAAAATAAAGGCAAATCCAAAAACTTCACTAGTTAGTTGGAAACTAAAACTAAAACTAATTCCCAGATCGAGATAGTTCATATGATTTTGAGCAAACTATTCCGCAGCCTTACTAGATAACTCAATATTCCCTTGAGCAATTTCTTGGTCAGTCGGGTAACACTTTTAAATGGAAATATGGGCTCCTCCTGCAGACTTAGACGCATTTGATCGCGTGATAACGGCTTTATCATGCGATAGCCATGATCATTCACATAGAAGTATGGCAGCCATGTGAAGGTCTTGAAGCCCAAGCAATTGTACAGCTCTAAGGCGGCGAGATTGCTGCTGCGGACATTGAGATCTACGTACCAATCCCCCAGCAACTCCAACCTGGCCATAAAGCAATCCATTAGCTGCGTTCCCAGACCGAGGCGACGATAATCCTGCTGCACCGATAGCAGGCACACGTGTCCATAGTCCATTTGCGACCTACTGTAGACCTCGTCCAGTTGATCTTCTCCAGCCAGATTACGCGTTCCAATTAGCAACGCCATCAGCTGTCCATCGGGTGCTACTGCGACCTCGGACAACGATGGATATTGCAGCATTTTCTTGAGTAGAAAATCAAGGCCATAGACCTCTGTCAGCGGATCGAAGACAATGCCATTGAATTTGAATAGATCGTGGCATGAGAATTCACGCAGAGACGTCATTATTAATGAATCAATTTAAAATAAAGTAAAATTGTGAATACACTTAATGTTTGTCAGTTAAACGTGAAATCGTTTTCAAATTGAGCAATGAAATTGAATTTACTTTATAATCGTCGGCTGTCACTTAAAGTTCTCTCTGTAGCAAATCCAGAAACCATTGAACGCTGGGAATATAAACCTAAATAGAATCTATATAACATTTGCGTTCCTTATTTCCTTTAATTCAGCAATATGCAAGATTTGTTTGATATTATTGTAAATCTTTGACAGCAGCGACGTCCGTACGGGCCAGGAGACAAAGCTCTGAGTGTAAGGGCTATCCTAATGCAGCATCATTGAACGACCCAGTCACCCTGTAAATAGCAAAACAATAACTATACAAATAACAACTAACGAAGTTATTTAAATATAAATTGATTTAAATTATTTACAGCTTACACTGCACAAATCATTGGCAGCTTTCTACACCTTCCAGACATCGAGGACATTGACTCGTTCTTAGATAGAATGCTCCCGCAGCCCACTCTGGCCAATGGGCCGGTAAAGGAGCGCGCCTGAGGTGGGCGTGAAAATGGGAGAAATCCCGTTGGAGAAATACATCGGTTCATTCAACGTCAAAATGGCAACGTCAAACTAAGGGCGGCTTCATCCCAGGAGGTCGTGCTGGAAAAGATTGAATTAAAGCTATATGACGCATAGATATATAGATGTACCACTTACCATACCACACAGTTAGCTGCGTAATTAGAAGATTGATGGTTACATTGCCGCAGCACAACTATTCGTATAGCAGGAAGAGCTGCGGTATCCAAAGGAAACCGCACAGACTGTCATTGATGCGCTTACCTCAATGGTATTCTGCTCCAGGAATGTCATGAATATACTCGAAGCTATTGACACTATCCATTGTCATCTGCCTTTTATCAATGCTTGCTGTGGCTACACATCCGTTTGCTCTTCCTTTGCCAGCTCCATCCATCTAAACACTCTCTGCTGTTGTTGTGGATTGCCAGGCAACACAAGCTCCAGCTGCACGCCCAGCTTGTAACACGTAGAGATTTTCTTTAGAGCAAAGCGGTTAGCACTTCAGTTATGTCAAAAGTCGCATTCCGCATTTACTATGGTTTGTTTCTGGCAATTTAATCCAGCTTCTACGTTTATGCTTCCACCTGCGGCTGTATTTTGCTGGCAACGGTACCAGGGCTGCCAAGCAATAACAAAATAGAACAGCTGTAGCGTAGTGCTGCCAACTCGTTGTAAAACCGATTTCGACACGGGCTCCAAGGCGCCAACTCGTTTTAAGTTTGAATTTCGAATTTTATAATTTCTCTTACTCTTTATAGAAAATTTAATAAATTAATTTAATTGTTTATTCATTTATAGCAGAGAATTGCGTCACTTAAAACAGAAATATATATTTTCTAATCAGCTTATTATACATTAACGCTGCGAACTGTTTATTTTAATATTGCGCGGCAATTTTATTGCTGCGTAGCGGAAAACGATAGGTACGCGGTTATCGATTACCTCAGAGGCAATTCTGTAAACTAACAGTGTCTCTGCTAATATGAGCTGCTAAACAGACGTTAAATTCAAAATAATAAATCGAAATGAAAAATTCAAAATTAAAAAAAAATATATAGAATGGTGTAAATTTATGCTCTCAAATTTATTGAATATAATTCGTATTCAAGATATAAATGTTGAATTAATTGTTATTTAAATATTTAGAAAAAAGTATATACGAGTTAATAATTAATTACTTAACATTGTTGTTTGGTGTTAGATATCTGCTTATTTAGATGGAAACTAAAGTACTAAAGCATAATATGGCTGTCTTCTGTCTTAGGACCAAAAAGTTGATTTAGTTAGTATCACGCTTACAAGCCACAACTCATTTAGTCCAGACAGATACTTTTCCGAACGGCTGCACAGAAACTAGAAACTAGAAACTAGAAACTGTGTAGAAGGAACACAAAAAATATGAAGTCGAGCGAGAGAAGACGGAAAGACGCGAAAGGAAACCATAAGTACAATAATTGAAGAAAATGTCAGCTACACACGATGCTACGTGACTTAATAATGCCCTCAGAATGTGCGATAATAACGGCCATAACGTGTTGCTCTCTCTCTTTCTCTCTATATATATGTATATCTTTCTTCGTCTATACTAAATTTTGTACGGTGAGTTTCTTGCCATTGACCGTTTGATGTCATTAAGTTTATGACTTTCTGGAAAACTTAATACAATTTTTTTGTTTCAATTGTTATAATAAATATCATTTCACTTTTAATTGGTTAGATATTCAGAGATGCGATTGTTTTTATACGAGCGAGACGATATATTAGATTAGATCTGTGCCATCATATACCATAATACATCATAATATTAATATATTACTTTAATAATTTATATAATCACAAGGTTCTTAATTTCAATTTAGAGAACATATTTTAATAAATAACAAATGACAATCAACTTTAAAATAACCCCAACTTGTTTGGAGTTTTGGTAAATTGTTCAGTTGGAAACTAATTTGCACGCATTTCAATGAATGCCGCAAATGCAACCCTGCCATTGACCTCCCTGTAATACCATATATAAGGCCCAGTACCCCATAACCGCAGAGTTGTGTAACATTTATGTTTATCTAAACACAAAAATTAGGGTACTCCCAAAAAGGGAGGGCGGGCTTCCTTTGGTGCACATTGAAAATGGTAATTATTTAACAAATTTCAAATCTATAAATATTGCATTTAATTTGTTTTGCTAAAATAATAAACATTGGTTTTTGCGGTCGTCGGGGGCTAACTCTAGCACGTTTGTCAGTTAGTTGCAATGATTAAATTGCGGTTAACTTGGCCAACAAATATTTTTTGACTTCTAACTGACAAACAGATTTGCCAATTACAATTACAATTACGTTGTATGTAAATGCATCACTATATGATATTACAAAATAATCGATAGATTATTTTATAAGCAATATATCGATATCGATTATCTTTTACTGTAGAGCAGTGGAACGAATTTAAAAGTCTGCTATACATCTTATATCCCCTTATATTTGTTGATCATCATTATATTCCCCTTTTTGTTGATCATGTTCTCATTTTATTCATTCCCTTCGATAAGAGTGCAAATCTTTTCTTTAAATGAATTCAGTTCGAATTTGTTATTCAAAATATTGTAATTTAAGAATTTTTATTATTTTTGTTTTATAATATTTTAAACCATTTAAGTTTCTGTTTGACCGACCACGCCCACCTCATTGGTTTTGCAACAAGAACATATTACATTGACACCCGCAATTCGCACAGACCAGCCCACATAGTTGTGGGCGGGGCAGCAATTCAGACATTCCAATATACGAACAGAAGAAGCTCAAGATATATACGGGATGACGGGGAGGGGGATGCGGGGAGAAAGAGGGATACAAATTACAGCTGTTGTAAAGTGTCATTTTTCAAACTGCAGAGCAATAGAGCAGATGAGGAGGAGTTGTGGTAGTACAGGGGCGTTGGTCGAGGGGGGTTGAGGTCCGATGGATGATGGTAAAACGCAATGTAGAAATAATCATAATGGCCCAGCGCATATTTGAGACGAAATCTTGCGTGGAAATGTTGCAGAAACAAGCGCAAGAAACACACAAAAGAAGAAGAAGAAACGAAAACGACAAGAGAAATAGAAACAAAAAACAACAGAGAAAACAACAATAAGAAATATGTGAGTAAATTCGCTGGCAGAAAAGAGACACAGCAAAACAAAAAAGAAAAAAAAAGGAAGAACAAAAAACAAACACACAGAAAAAAAAAAAACAAAACAGAAAGAAGCAAAGAAAAAACTAAACCAAATTCCAATTTGTCAGGAATTTGTTCAATTTCAGTTTTGCTTTTACAGGGTGGTTCGTTTGGGCTCTCAGCCCCTATCGCCTCCCCGCTCCGCTACACTCATTGGCCTCTACTCCATATAGACCATGCTACTCACTCTCTCTCTCTCTCTCTCTCTCTCTCTCTCTCGCTCTCTCTTTCTCTGTGTGTGTTAGCATCTGCATGCTCCACACGTGCCGCCATGCAAAACCATAAGCATAACGGCCCTGCCAACCGACCCACTGGCCATTATAGAGCCACCACGACAAATCGCACACATTTAACACACACATACACACATACACACACTCACACTTGCACCCACACTCACACTCACTCACGTTCACACATACACATACTTATTCATAGAGCGAGGAGCATGAGAATGAGCATGAGAATGAGAATGAGAATGAGAACCCGGAAAAAAGTGCATACTTAACAGGAACACCAAAAAAAAAAAAGAGGAAAAAAAGAGGGAGCAGCAGGCGAAACAGCTGTTCGGAATGGCTGAAACAACGTCGCAGCTTGTCGGCCCTCCAAGACTCGTTAGAGATGGGAGCGTGAGTACTTGGAACAATCCTACCAAAAATTAATAAATAATATAGTGAATTTGCAATATTTTGAAAAATTTTAAAAACCCAGCAATTATATGTCAATTTTTAATCTCCATATGATCTTATGAATATCAAAATAAAACCTTCTATTAGAAACCCATATAAATGATTTATTGAATAATGAATTTTCAATATGAGATATAATTATTTTAACACTTTAATATTTAAAATTTTAAATATTATTTAATTAACGATTAATCGATGCGATGTTTTAGTTAATCTCTGAATAATTTTATAATTGATAGTCCCTTTTATTTAAGGTATATTATTAGAATGTTTTTGACATATTAGGCTGAACTATAGATATTACAAATGATTTACTTTTCTCTCATATATATTATAGGATTGTCTTCTGGGTATTATACACATTTCGACTTTCAACAAGGTTTTTTTTGGGCATTTTGTGAATCATTTGAAAACTCTCATCTCTATATTGCTTAAGCCAGCCAGCATGGGGCTTTGATTGTGCCCCTAATGACATTGGTAGTACGCCGCCCCTGCAGACTTGGCCATTTGAAACTTTTTGGACGTCCTTTGCAGGGCTGCCAAACTCATAAACATAACTGCTTACTGCCTGCAGGCTGCATTTTGCCAACAAAAAAACCTTCAAAGTTTTGTTTGTTTTTGTTTAAAAGATTACCACATATTTGTTAACCACTGCCAAATCGGTTTTTTGATAAATATTATCGATAATATAGGAAATTTGGAAGTGCCAAATATTCGACTTGTAGAACATAATTATAGAGACTGCGATTTACAAACGCATCTGTGAAAGATATGTATATAAATGTTTGAAAATACATCTGAAAACATATCTATTGTTGGTACCTCAACCGCAACCCTGTGGATTTGACTGTTTCTCTCTTTCTCCCTCTCTCTCTATCTCTCGGTGTGTGTTCTGTGGGCTTTGCAAATCTGTGGGCGCTTCTGCGCCGAGAGTTTTAATTGAATTTTGAGTCGCGTATTTAGGGATTTGTATTTTTAATAGAAAGGTTAGGCGCGTGATAGATAAAGATATATATAGCAACCGCGTGACATCGCTACTAAACAATAGAGAGGCTTGGCTATATAATTGAAATACAAGAAGAACATTTAGAAAACAATTCCTACTTTTATTTTAACACTTCAATTTCAAAATATTTCAAGTAATGATATAAAAGAATTAGGGGCATCCTAGAAGTCTTTCAAACGATTTGTGCATAATTTTTGAGTTTTTAAAAATATAATTATACTGAATTTTGAATACTATTATAAACATTTTAAATTATAAATAATAAATAACAAATTATAAAATTAAGTAAACATATTTTGCGATATGTTCAATAATGTACAATTATTATCTAAAACTTTGCACTTCTTTCAAATGTCAATATTTCATACAAAATTTGTATAAGTATATCTTGAGGAAACCGACAAAAACAAATGTATGAATATTATGAGTGTAATCCTTTTGTATTCGTTATTGTCAATTTTGTTGTTGTTGTTGACGACAGTTGGAAAATTGTGTTATAAAACGCAATTTGTTAACACCATAAAAACTTGATATACCCGCATGCTTTTTATTATGCTCGATGACCAATTTGAAAAGCAATATGTGGACACACTGCCACGCCCACAGCAACACCCTCACACACACACACACACACACACACATGTATATACACATTAAAACGGCTGCTCTACTCAATTTACAACTTGCTATTTATTTTTGGGAGGGGCAGCATTGGCGACACATGTCACAGGGTAGCGGACGGAGAGTACTCCTTTTTTTCCTGTTCTGGGATCATTTTTTGGGGTTTTACGAGTGAGTGTGAGTGCATTTGTTGTTCATTTCATTTAAATGACCCTGTGGCTGACCCCACACTCTCCTTGACACAACATGGCGGTGCACCATATTGAAACAGTATTCGATCCACAATTGAATACTCATTGAGCGCCCTTTTTCCCCGAATGCTCAAACAATACTCACTATAGCTGGGTTGTAAGTGTTTTTTTTTGTTTTTTAGTTGAGTTGGGTTGGTATGATGTGATTGGGTTCTTTTTGTGGGTTTTTAATCAAGCTGTTTGCGCACACAAATTTTTGTTGATGTTTTGGTCAGCAGGTTGGTCAGAGACCCAAAAACATTCTCATTGGGGAGTGCTCAATTTGAGTTGGTATTTATGCGATTGGGTATCGTTAAATGAGAATGAACTAACTTTTGATACAAACTAAATATGTATATGTTTTGAAATTGATTTAAATACTAAATTAAAATAATTATTTAGTATTTATTTGAAATATCTCCATGCTAAAAACTTTAGAATTTCTTGACTATCGACACTATAAATTATGTAATCGATACTTTATTGATTTAATATCGATAGTTTGAATGTAAATTATAATAATCAATCAAATTTGAGGTCTGGTTTGGGCAACAATCGCATTCAATCTCATTTACTTGGTGTTCGGTCAGTTCTCATATTATTCGTATTATTTTGACTGTATTTTTTAACTTTATTTTGTTTACGCTTTATTTTACAAGCTATATATAGGAATTTATGTATATGCTTATGAATGTTTGTGAATATTTGCTCAGTTATTCACATTTGATACGACACTTAAAAATTATTGCCTATTTGTTGGTACTTTTTTTGTTTTTGTATTTTTGCAAAGTCGAAATACTAAAACTCATGCATGGTCTATAGGAACATTTATGACTGCCAAAGAAATGCCCATTCCGACTGTCCGTCCCGCTGTCTGTCCCGCTGTCCGTCCCGCTGTCCATCCCGCTTTCTGTCCCACTTTCTGTCCCACTGTCTGCTTCTATGGATGCTCTCTTTAAAGAACTGCGCCTGTTTTTACAAGATGTACGACGTTTTATTATATTTAAATTACACAAAGCATTAAATATAATTCACTGACTACGCTCCATTTACTAAGGCTATATAAAAGGCACTCACACACACACACACACTGAGATACACACTCACACATCCATACACCCAGGCACTCATATGCCCTATATAGTATGTATAAGTCTACTGTCAGCAGACCTAAGCATTCTATAGGATGAGGAGGAGTAAAGAAAAGATGCCGCTGAAAATCGCTGTAATACTTTTTCATCAATTATATGATGCGCAAAAAAATATCTATATATTTATACATATATACATATAGTATATATACTTATATGCAGAGATTTACAATATGAAACATGGCACACACACACACATGGACGCACATATAGACAGGCAGTACTTTATTCTCTTCTATTGAGCTTCTAACACACAGGCATCTATTCATACGTACATGCATGCACACATACACATGCATGTGTATGTACATATACACACATACATACATATATGCAGGCAGATGGCAAACGCGTCATACTTTACTACTTACTAAATCCATTACAAAGTATTTACGTAGAAAATTGCTTTATATCTCTGCATATTTGTCTCTTTCTCTCTCTCTCTCTCTCTAGTTCTATCTCTCTCTTTCTATCTCTCTCACATTCCCTCTGTCTCAATCTTTCTCTTTGTCTCTTTCTTTCATTTGGCAATGTTGCCAACGTGCACAACAACAAAAACAACGTCAACAAACTAAGCCGTTGCGCATAAATGACCAGCTTAGTTATACCCTATACTAAAAATTGAACTCAATTTGTGATTACTGTTAATAATTATTGATAATTAATTTGTGATTATTACTTAAAATAATTAATAAGAAAATAATCATACCATGTTTTTATATCTTTTTACCATCTAAAAGAAAAATCATATAATGTGTTTTGTTTTAGAGCTTATTAAATTTTTAAGAATTTTAAATTTAATTTACGTTTATTATTATAAATGTAAAATTTGCTTTATGTTTAAATTAATTGAATTTTTTAATAATTATAAATAAATAATTTATGATTAATTAGTAATTTCTTTATGTGATTATATCTTTTATGTTCTTAGAGTTTATATACTTTTTAACATTTTCGATATAATCAAGAATTGAAAATTAATTTATATTAAAGTTTTGTAATAGGATTGCATTATTTTAATTATTAAAAGTAAAGATACTCTATATAATTCAAATGTAAAGGATTTCAATAAAATAAATTTTAATAAATTAAATTTTTAAATAGTTTAATATAAAGTATAAAGTATGGAGGATGTACACTACGTAACAGTACATGCCCTGTACAGTGCTCTGCCTATTACAGGGTATATAAATTTAAGTACGTGGGAATAATAGTAGAAGAAAGAAGCATTTGTGTGTGGCGTAGTCTTTAGTTATACCCAGCCCTCAATCGTGCTCTCCCTTGCCCACTCTCTTTCGCTCTGCTGATAGCAGTAGTCACTAAGGTAGTAGCAGTCTGACTTCTTCTCTCATCTTCTTTTCCCCTCTTCACTCTTCTTTTCTTGTTTGTGCTGTTGTAGAAGAACAGGCAATGCTTAGTGCTCTAGCTGTCAGCAAAGGAGTGAGACAGAGAGATAGAAAGAGAGATGGAGATAAAGAGAGGGATGCAGGGATATAGAGCTTTGGGTACTCTGGCGTTCTGTAGGACCCAATCTCATGCCCATGGCAAGACAAAATGACTGTGTACGCCAATTTATGTAATTTTTTCGTAAATGTCAGTGGCAAATAAGAAAATATTAAAATAGATTTGTGCACTGTGCAAAAAAGTGTGCGATTAGGACTACGACTACACTGCAATGATGATGGTCTATGGGGATTGAAAGAGTGCTAAGACGGATTTGTTTTGATTGCATGCCAAATGAACTGATAAACTGATTGTCATTATAAGATATATTTATAAGTATTGTTTTAGTGGGTGGAAGTGTATGGAATAGAGAAAGATTAAAGGAACAAATTATCAATAATTACATACAAATTAATTAATTTATCAATGGAATACAAATTAAGTATGGCTACTGTATTTTATTGGTTTACAAACACAATTAATGAATTATTACTCATTATTAGTATTATTAAACCCTTTAAACTAGGGACACTTTGTAAATACATACGTACATATAGGAATCTTGGAATTTAATAGTTGAATACGCGTTGGCATCTTTGAGGAAATTGTACATTGTCGTGCAGCTAAGTGAAAATGGAAGAACATAGAGTGAAAGAGCAAGAGTAAGAGCAAGATGAAAACGGATAGAGGAGAATGATGCTGAAGACGAAGTGAAAGCATCCAGAATTGCACTACGAATCAGTCTAGCGTGCTATCAATTACTGTGGCAAGTGTTGCACGTGCCACAATCGTCCTGCTACTCATGCTCACCATCACCATCTCCATCTCTGTCTATTTCTTATGTATGCCGTCTCTTTCTGCATCTTCTCCTCCCTCCCCGCTCTCCTTATAGATTGCATTCCTTATTGTGTTTTACTACTTGGCGTTTGCCACGGCTTGGCTTTTTTCTCTCAATCCCTCGTTTCTAATTTCTTGTCTCGCTTTTTGCTTCCTACTTTCCTCCTCCCAACTACTATTATTATTATTTTCTTTTTTTTCTTTAATTTTTTTTCTGCACATTTTATTGTCGTGAGCATTGCTGCATTTTCCTGGCAGTTCTCTTTTTTTTTTTTGCAAGCTCATGGTTTTTTTTTTAAATGTTCTTTGAGTTGTTGCACAATTTTTTAATTTGTTCATCACACAGTGACACAACAGAACTCTGGGGCTGTTGTGGAAATTATAATCTCAAAGGAAATTACTTAGTCTTCCACAAATTATTGGGCCAAATGCCGGAAGTCTATGGCTACTTATTATATTTTAGTTGCCTGCCGCAATTAAATTTAAATCACGCTACAATTCCGATTGCCCATTTTCTATTCAGATTTATTCATACAAATGACCACAAATAAGCACACAATTTACACAAATTAACCCAATGTACACACACCCAAATACATTCACTCACACTCACACATGTATTCACACTTGTATGACTGAGGTAAATAATGTCATAATAATAATTCAAGTAGCCACAGTGCAAAACAAACTTCAATTTTGCACATTGTATGATTTGTTCCACCTTGAGCAAATTTCAATTTCAATTTCAAATTTATGCTCTTTGACCCAACGGCAACCCACAACTACTTATCATACATACATAACAAATATACATATGTATTTATTGTTTAAATGCTTCCTTAAAATTTCACTAGTATTCATGTAATAAGCTTAATTGTAAAAGGTATTTGTTTACACTCTAAAACTGATTAGGTCAAATGTAGATGCAATGCAATAACGATGATATATAAATACACTTACTGCTTAATAAATTTTTAATAATTTTTAAATACATTTTGCTGTAATATATATGCTTAATTTTTTCAATAAAATCAAAATCCTTCTCTCAGCTAATACTAATTTACCCTCTCTGCCAAATCAACATAATTTCTATTCTCTATAAACATGTGAAGAGTATTCAAATGGAAACTGAAATTTTATGCAACTTTCTTGGCAATAAGTATTTAATTTTAAATTAGAGATCAGTGGTTGACTTGCGTTTAGTATATATATTTGACAAGTGCTTGGATATTGTACGTAATTAGAGCAGGAAAACCATTTAAAATTTTGTGTACTTAATGCAATGTGAGCAAATCTCCAAAGGATTATGCAATGGACGTGGGCCTTTTAAGTAGAAGCTTATGGCAAAGTGTAACGGTTCAAGTTGCCCCTCAATTGCAGTTCAGTGTCTGTCCAACTGTCCATTTGTCTGTCTATGTAACTACATGTTTGTTTGTCTGTCTGTGTAATAAAATGATGCTTCAAATGTTGCACGTAATTACCGTGTCCTTTGCAGTCATCCACTATGTAACTATATATGTCTGTCTGTCTGTCTGTCTGTTAGTCTGTCTGTCTGTCCATCTGGTTAATTGCCGCAAAGGCTCGTATTATGGCTATCATGGCATGATTATAATTGGCTTAGGATTTTAAGCAGTTGCATTTGACGTTTTAAGCGTTGCCAACTAATAAGTATTCGTTTAAACGGCACGCCCACCTTTTGACTAATACAAAGTTCGCACATAAATAAATGCTGCAACATTGCGTATGCGTAATATAGCTCTAGCCAATTAGTAGTGCTATATCTGCAACTTGTGCTGCATTGCATAAATTTCATCAGGCAGAAAACCGCACAGGGCCCGCAACTCCAGCACCAATCATCAATGTGTACATATATGTACCATATATGCATGTGTGAGCCAATTTCTAATTGGTAACACTATGAACGAGAGACCCCTAGAGAGAGAGAGAGAGAGAGAGAGAGAGAGAGAGGGATTCAGAGAATGTTCACCTTGGGTGCTAAACATATTGAAATTGGGTGCATTGTCGTTGTCTAATAGATGGGTCATGAATTGCTGTAGCTCTATGCTTATAATTAGCTAGATTACTTGCAAGTTGTTTATTGTTCAGCAGAATATTGTTTGGGCGTGAAGAAGAAGCTGGATAATTATCTTCGTACGTCTCGAAGAACTAATCAATTCAATCAATAATTTCACAAGACTAGAACTATCCGAAAAGGAAGAAGATTTCAAATAGATGGTTTGTAGTTTTTAGACACTGGTTCTATCCTCTCAAAGGCCCTTCCGCTAATTAAGGTCTCAGCCACATAACCCTTACCTTTCGTCCTGTTCCATCCATCTTACCGTCTATCCTGCTGAAATATCGGAAATACTATACATCACCGAAAATAATATACTGTCATAATAATACACCACTGTACCCTATTGTCAGGATCCGTGGCTACTGTAAAATATATTTTACTAAGATAGTAGGACTGAAGACTTCTAACTTCCATTTCTAGTTGTATTCATTAAAAAATCGAGTCTGCAACATAATGTCAGGCTGGATAATAAAATTACAATCGCAGCTACTCGACGACAAGCAAAAGGCAAATTCGCTGAATCAGCACATTGAAGCGCATCTCTGATTACTATAAATAAGAGCTATTTTGTAGGGTTGGTCGAAGCAGATGTCAAATCAAATTTATTGACTTTCATTGTGATGCTGTAATTCTGCTGTTGTTCCCGGAATGACATGGCGAATCCGAGGACTAACCTGCAACCAATTCGTTAACATGCTCTCGCGTTCATTCAAATGTGCAAAAGTCAATGACAATAAGTCCAGCCAGGGGACTCCCCTAATATATACGTATAATATGAGCACCGTTTTTTTTTTTTTTGGGCACCATTAAAGCACCGCTTAGCACGATGTTTGAATGGCTGTCCGTGGGATGAATGAATCGCAGCAGTTCTAGTGTTAAAGGCAATCGGCATTCAAAGTTTTCACACTTTTCTCTCATATATTTTCTTTTCTTCTTTTTTAAGCGACTTTCTTCGAGTTAGCACAATGCCTCGGGCTGTGTAATATAAAAATCATACGCTCACCATTCTCTCTGCTGGAGTTTCGTATTATCTGTATTTTCTGTTCGCTTTTTTCTGTCAACCATTGTGCCATGTTAAGTTTGACAATTATTTGCATTGTTCAGTGGGTCGTTTATTGAACATTGAGCATACACATGAATCGGCAACTACATCTTGAGCGTGTCTATAGATGGAGCATTAGCCTGTGAGGCTTAGTTAGGTGCTCTGCCGCCACTATTGTTTTCTGAGTTCCTATAAGTATGTAAATATGCATAAATGGAGGTATGACAGTCAATATGAGGCATCCTTTTTATTGTACCGTTGAACAAGACTGACTGTAGACTTTCGTTCAAAAGAATTAGATTAGAAAGAGACTTCAATAGACAATCAAATTTTTTAACAAATATTTCAGAAAATAAATGACTTCTGTTTCCATTTAAATGATCACGAAATGATGTTCTTTCCATAACAATAATCATATAATATTCACTATGCAAATCTGGTGGGTAGATCAACATTAAAAACTTCTGTTTGAGGGCGTGTTGTGCCAAAACCCACATTGATAATTTCTGTCGCACTTTAACGAACGCCCCAAAAGTTCTCTTGCTGCCTTGAACCCCTTCAGCTGTAGCGTTCGTCTCTTCAGTTCATCCGTTTCCTCTTTGGTTTAGCCTCGTGCTTCTGTTGTCTCGTGACAGTTTTTTAAATGGCTGCTTCCGCTTCCGTTTCCGTTACGTTTGACTTGCTAGCACGTAAATTGTGTGCCATTTCACTCGTTACGTTGATTCTTTTTTTCGCGTTTCCAGTAGTTTTTCAGAAGTGTTCGTTTTTTGTGATGTTAGCGGTAAATTTGAGTACAATGCATATATAATCTTTTTCACTTATCTTTGCATAGTTTCCTCCATTTTTGCTGCGGCAAAACTTTTCACGCTCTGAGGTTACGAGTGGCATCATACTTTTTGAGAGCGTTGAGTTCCACCTTTGTAATGAATGAAAAGTTGCGAAAGGTGTAATTTCTGCTGAATTCGTTGCGTTTTTTACTGGGTTGCAATATTTTCGAGAGATTTATGAGGTTAATTATAGCGCGTGTTCGGGTTAAAGTTATATTCGATGAGATTAGGAATAATTAAGGTGATACAGATGAAGTTCGGAGCAGTGTTCATAGAGTAGCATATGGAAAACTAGTAATATTCAGGGCACATATATCATTGTAAATTTAATTTAGAAATTGTAGCACATTTTATTTTGATTTTTCATAAAACTTGTAAATTGTACAGTTTTTTTTTTTTTAATTTTTATTATTTTTAATTGGAGATTTTTCAGCGGTGTGTACCTTAGATTTTATTTAACAATTACTTTGCATTATTCTTAGGATATTCAATAGATTTGTATAGAATCTATCAATGCAGAATGGACAAGGAGAATGAAAAGAATTATCGCAAAACTGTTGTCGAGCAAGATTTTGATGGGATTCCATCAAGCAGTTCGAACCCTGTTAATGAAGTTAATCCTCTGTCTGGAGCTTTACGAAAACTATGCTTGTCCTTCGGTTGTAATTATTCGAACTCAGACCTGTATACTGATGTTTACCAATGTGAACTAAAGTGTATTTCAGAGATAGAAAATTTTGACATGTACAATAAATTCAAGCAATTATTTTCTACCTGCGATGAGACGGGTCATAATTTGCAGAACTTGCGCTATAAAATTTTCCTACATCTGTATAGATTTATTCGTAAACTGGAGGCGGAAGAGAATCAGGATGAGGTCTTCACTATACTATGTCAGGGTCTGTTCGATGTAGCGAAGCCCAACGATATGAACCTAAAGGGCACCCTGATGTATTGTGATGGCTTAATAAATCGTATGATTCATCTGGTTAATGAAATGATCAAATTTCATCATCAATGGGAAAGTCATATAAAAGATATTGTTCAATGCCGAATCCACGCGAATTCACCAATCAAAATGAATACAAATGTGACCAGCTTACCTAAAATTCAATTGAAAATTGCAGTTATTGGATGTACGATTATTGAATCTGTAGCCCTACGCAATAGCACTTGTGGTTTGAAGTGTTTTAAATGGGAAATGGGATTAAAGCAAATAAAAACCTTGGTTGAAGAGTTATCAATTGCGAAACAAAAGGAAATAGTTGCAGAATTTGACGACATTGAAGAATCTATCGAAGACACCAATTCTCTAAATATTGTAAACTGTAAAACGGTAAATAGTCATATTGGGTATGGTGATGATAAATCAACGGAAAATCTGCAGATGGAAAGTGACTTGTACTTGAAATCAATGGAAATGATAGAACTTCTTAATGAAATGATTGAATATGCCACGTACATTGAGACGTCTCATTTAATACAGCAAGGGCTACAGGTAATATCTACAATAGCACCAATAACTGATAATTCAGTTCAAGTTGTACAAATCACTCAGTCGGTAGAGACCTTCCATGCAAACTATCAACTACAACTAACCGAGCTTCCCAATGATATGGTACAATTAGATCAATCCCAGAAAATAAACCAAACACTGCAATTGTTTAAATCGGCGACTTCAATACAACCAATACAATTGTATCAAGAAACACCGAGTGAAGTTGTTCCATGGCAAGGCAATCAGGAACAGTCAATAAATAGTCTAATGCAAGTAGTGCCTTCGGACGATGTCAAGTTTATTGAGCAATTCTCCTCATGCGATATTCGTTTAGAAAATGTTGGGCACCTGTATTCCGTGAATCAAGAATATGTTATAACTGGCCCTCTTCCATTTATAACACTATTTAAATGTAATCCAACCTATCAATATCCTTTTAATGAGCCCAGTGTACCCAATTACATTGAGAACTTAACGCGAAGTTTGGATATGGTGCATTTACATAGTGATAAAATCGAAGATTGTACATTAGATAGCAACGGTGCTGGGGAATCCTTAAATCAAGTTACAATTATCTGTAATATGGACAGCCTGCAGCTGAATCAGCAGCATTCACCCAAACAATGCGATTATCATAAGGAACCACATGGAGTTGACACGGCTAGAGGTGCCACTATAGATCTAAATTCAGAGGACCGTCTAAACGTTATCCTAAATACCATGATCGGGAATCAATGTCACCAGTCAAGTCCATCATTGGACAAATCGCGCCATGTGCTCAGTTCACCGTCGCATCAGCGGAGTGTTAGTGAATCCTATATGCTAGAAGCATTGAGCGAGGTGGGTCACTACTATCGCTGTCTACATGAGGAGCGCAAGCGAATCTTACAGATGGGAGAGTGCGGTGCAGCCTTTGCATCTGATCTTCTGACAGAGTTGGCGATATATTACAAATTTTATCAAAAACAGAGGATTACATCACATTGTCTGTATCATGTATATTTGCATACTCGAGACGTTCTGCTAAAATTTCAATGGATGCTCAGTGTATGCCAATCATTGAACAAAATCAAACCATTGCTGTGGTCTCTGCATCAACAGCTGAACCTTGGCTACGAAGAGTACGATGAATTGGTCCAACGGTGGCTGTTAAAAGCCATTCAACCGCTACTGGGTTGGACAAGCAAGTGGCTAATAAGTGGAGAGTTGACTGAATCGCAATCTGAATTTTTTATAATGTTAGATGGACAGGATGCACATTTGGAATCATGTTTAAGCACCGCTGAACCTTTGAAGTTTTGGCTAGAAAAATACTTTTTAATTGAACTGCAAATACCTCCATTTCTTAATAAAACCCTGGGTGAGCTGGTGCTATGCATAGGAAAACACCATCAATTTGCCAAGCAGCTGCTTCAAGTCGACCTAAAGTCTTCACTCAATGCGGACGAGTTGCTACACCAACTGATAGAGGCGGTTAAGCAATTTTATGCTGATTCCGATCAGGAACCCCTAAGAAGTATTCTCTGTTGTCTGCAATTAGAGGTCTCACAGCAGTTGCTCGTCGAACTGAAGAAATTGCGGCCCACGCCGCTGGGATTGCTATGTTATATGCATCAGTATTTGATGTTGACGGATCTAAAATTTGTCAGAGATCTAATTGACCTTCTGGAACCGATGCTAGAACAATCATCTGAACTGTATGACAAATACAACTTCAATAATGCCCTAGAGCAGTTGTTGACCCGCCACAATCTCCCTTTGTACGTGGATAAACGACCTCATGAAAAGGGTCAGCTGTCTTGGAGTTGCTTTCTGTTACGCTGGAAACTAAATCCCCATTGGCAAGCTCTGCTTGGCTCTCGCATGGAAAAGTACACGGCCTACTTTGAGATACTCTGGCAGATGCATCACATGGACTATATATTCAATGAGCGAATCCGGCGACATCATTCGCATTTCGAGAAACGTGTCATTCGCGAAAAATCGCTGAATTTGCAGAAGGTGTTTGAGATCTTTTCGGGCTTTATAAATAAACTGCATAAATTTTTGCGCATTCTCCGTAGTTATATTCAAAAGGATGTACTCAGCTGTGCAATCAAGACGTTGTTTATTGAGTGTAAGAGGGCAACAACTCTGGATGACTTAATGCAAATACATGCCCGATACCTGAACAATATTGCATGGGGAATTTTTCAGACGAACGAGGGTCTAAAGACTAAACAGCGACTGGATAAAATTTATAATACGATAATCGAACTCGACGAAAAGCAGCAAAATTTTGTCTGTTATTTGGCAGAGAAAAATTTTCAAGAAATCATAAACAAAGAACATTCATTGGATAATATAAAAGAGTTGCATTGTGCTTGTCAATCAGCTTGTTATAAAATCAATAAGCTGGAAAAATATTTCGATTCGTATTCTGTTAAATTTCTGGTGAGTTTATATGCCACCGGGGGCCATCAATTCGAAATGCTCGCCAAACGATTGGACCCGGATCGTTACTATGAAATGAGATATAAAAAGCTGAGCATGGTGCATACCTTCAAGTTTTATCGAACCAACGGAAAATTCTAATGAAGTATTTTTTTGATTCTCAAGCCATAAGCAATTGGTTGATCTGCAGCAAAATTACAATTTAATCAATCATTGTTTAAGTTTAATTGATGTCAAATTATTTGTTTACTTTTACTTTAGCATATCTTCAACTTTATTTTTCTAATGTACTATGTAAATTTTTTTTGTACCAAGGGAAATGGTTCTACAATTTTTAAATCGTATATTGATTATATATTCCACATATTTGAATGCTTCTGACTGGTCGCTTTTATATCTATATCGAGAATTCGTTCATAAAGAACTATATGGAGGTCATGCAAATAATCTTATGCTCTTTGTGATTTTTGGTAGTATAACTCTGTATTTTAAAGTATTATTACGTAGAAAATTTGCCTGTATTCTCAAACATAAATTGGTCAGAATTATTGCACTTAACTTTCCAAAATCCAATCCAAAACCAAGTTCAATCGAACAATGGGTTTTTACTTTATACTGAAGTAATTTTCGACACAAAAGCCAAGTTCACATTGGTAATTGAGTTTTCGATTTGAACCAAAAATATTTAAGTGTCTGTGTGTGTGTATGGAACTTTTAATTCATTCCGTAAGCAAAATAATGCGAAGAACCCTTCTAGTGTATTTTTTGTGTGCCACAAATTGGATTTTAATTGAAGATTAAGCATCGACTAGGCCAATGTTTGAATTGTGTTGCAGCAGCCTTTTGTTATGCTAATTTCAAGAGTTGCTCAAGAGTTGTGGGCTTGAAAATGAATAGGCAACTGAATATATGTATATATAAGCGCTGAAAGACAGCAGATGTGTGAGCTGTGAAATAAAAGTAAATAATAGGATAATTACTTTTTTGGCTTAAGCGTTAGAAATTAAATCAACCTTAACTAGCTCGCTCTCTTTATTTCTTCACTTTTCTCACACACATTTTCATTGTTGTTTGTTGAGTTTCAATTTTTCAAAGAGTTTCTCATTTCGGAATTTTGAATAATTGTTTTCATTTAACTAAATTTAATATATAAATTTTCATACATGCAAATATCTCTCCACAAAATCTGCATAAAGAATTTGAAGAAATTTCACAATGGATATGATGCTACCAGCTTAGAAAACTCAAAAACTCTTTTGTTATCTGACACGAGCAGCTGCTGACTGACTTGTGATTTCCTCGACATATCGTAAGTGCTTTATGCCTTTCGCCAGCCAACAAAATATTCTACAGTAGGGATGGTGCCCGATAATATGATATTTTCTCATTGGAGTGTGAAAGTTAGTATTTTTGTTTTGACAGTTTTAGTATTTTTTTTAGATCTCTCAAGCCTCTTTCAGGCTTCTACACACATTGGGCCTTTACATAAAACTAATATACCCTTGTGTTTTTAAAGACAGGGTCTCAAAAACTGGAATGTCAAGTTGATAATTGAGCTCTGGTATTTAATTTAACGTTATATTTACAAAGACGTAGCGGATGGGGAAGGGTAAAGGGAAAGCACGCCGTCTTTTCTATGCTACTCTTTGCCGTCTTTTCGTTTCTTTGCTGTTTTCTTTTTTCATTCTTTTTGGCATGTGTGCTTTAGACGGCAAACGCAAACAAAGAGGAGAAGAAAAAGAAGTCAAGTGAGTGACTTTTGAGTCTACTGATTAGGAAAATTAATTTCATAGAAAATTGTTTTTCATCGCCTTTGTTGATAAATGCCAAAATGGGCGCATGAGTGTGTGTGTGTGTGTGTGTATTCGCAAATTGAAGCTGTTATAATGTGAGTTAATAATAATATGGAGCTAATACAAGCTTTGTAAAATTCTGGGAATTATGCGGTTAAAAATTAATAATGCATTCTGAACATTTTAATTAAACACGTCTCGTATGTGCAATATATTTCGTAAAATTCTTTTTAATTGGTATAATTTATGTCTACCAAAGTGTTTAATATGTTATTTGTAATAATTTAATTAAATAAACAAAAAGTCAATGAAGTTTCTATGTGTTTTATATTGAATTTAATTTTATTTAATAGCGATCACTTGGTATGTTTAGAGTCAAAGGAAAAAAATATCCAACAGTAGGGACTGGCCCGACAGTAGGGACCCTGTGTTTAGTATTTTTCGAATATAATAGTATTTTTGGGGAAGAAAAGTATTTTTGGAGTAATATAGTTCTTCGGTGCAGTATAGTATAATATTTTCGGTGTTGTATAGTATTATCGATAACCGATTTCTCAAATAA
Source organism: Sphaerogastrella javana (assembly GCA_037040025.1). Lineage (NCBI taxonomy): Eukaryota > Metazoa > Arthropoda > Insecta > Diptera > Drosophilidae > Sphaerogastrella > Sphaerogastrella javana. The sequence goes on along the minus strand of JBANCZ010000098.1, from coordinate 10 downwards.
ATATAGATAA